>DF364483.1:1260-18922 GCA_000787875.1 Solanum virginianum | reverse complement strand
AAAACAAGGTTAGGATCTCTGACACAAAGCACAAATATAGGATAAGTGAGCTGACGTCCCTGAACTCAGCTATCCTATAATAAATGTGGCATAAAGCCACTAAACCAATTGCCCAATCTCACCACATCACCGAAATAAGTGAAGCCAACCCTTGGGCCGAGCCGACCTCGCCATATCCAACCAACTTTGGAGGATATATATATAGTATATTACGCATGACCATAAATGGCCCAAGAACCGGTGACATAAATCATAGTAGGCACGAATAGATTCATGAGGATCATATGCATAAAAATCCATTTCTCAAGTTCAAAAATTTAGTTATATGTTCATATTTGAAAAATAACCCTTACTTGTACCAAAAGTGTTCATATCTGGAAACAAAAATTAGTTATGCAAACTACTCATATTAGAGTTCAACATAATGTTTATTCTCCAACTCTTTCCAAGTTGTCAAAATTTGTAAATTGAAGTCTCCATGATGAATTAGAAGGGATCTATATCACTTAGATTTCCAAAAGAATAGTAGAATATTCATATTCGCATTTAACTTATGATTATTAAATTACCAAAATAGCAGCGAATTATTCATGTCCAATAGTAATGATATTTACAACTTACCTTAAGTTCTTTTATTATTTTCAAAGTGTTAGGACACAAATGGTTTCAAACCTGTCAAACTTTCATAAGACACAAAATTGTCCAATTTCCTTAGTTAACAAAGCTATCAAAAGTTTGTAATTAACAAACGGATCAAGCTTCCATAATCGACAAAATTATCACACTTTAGGTATCAAACTTTCTCAATATGCAAACTTTAAGTTCATAGGAGTCAAGATAGAACTAGTTTCTTTAAAGTTATTAGGAAGGAACAAATGCATACTAAAGCCCAAATTGGAGACATAGAGGAACTTTTCTAACACTATCATATTTGATATTTCTAACTTAGTCATGCCAAGAGATGGAAAGCTTTACATACCTCTCTTTCTTTTTCAAACTATCCTCAATGTCAAGCCAAACCGACTTACTCTTCCAGATGGCCAATGTCCTATTGGCAATTAATACTATCTTGAAGCAGTCTTTATTGTATTTCTGGATGTTCTTCTCCAACTTAAGATGATAGTAGCAATATCTTCAGTAATCCTTTATTTATCTACAAGTAACAACTCTGGTTTTGAGCAACAATGAGGAATAAAATTGTGCATCACCAGCTTTCATGTGTCGCGGGCCAGAGTGGTTGAGCAGCAGCAAGAGGGTTCACTTGATATGAGAATGCAAGTTGCCAGAAGTCAACCAAAGCCTTCTTCGTAGATGAAGCTTATCTTTTAAGAATGCTCCATAAAGAGTCTTGTTTTCTGCGCACAATATAGTAAACAATTGCTGCCAGAAAACCAAGAAAGATGCTTCCATTTGTATCCCCACTTCGTAAGGAATTCCTCTAGAATTTCTTGAACTTCAGCAGCAGAACCATCTGGCATCTGGAGACACACCCCAGTAAGGAAAACATTGGACGGAATAGCAGTAACTGAACCCAATAGTACTTTCCACTGCTTCTTGGAACATACAGCACACCAGATAACTACAAAATTCAACATTACAATTGCCAAATAGGGCATCATACTATGTATATACATATATATCATATTCAAGCATTCTATTACCCTCCAAAAATGTACATAAACAATTTACATGGCATCATACTGTGTATATACATATATATCATATTCAAGCATTCTATTACTCTATAAGAATGTATATAAACAATTTATGATACCTCTTTCACCCTACAAGAATAATTTCTACGCCAACTACACATAAACACATAGAGTTAAGTCAACATAATCTCACACACCCACATATATGCCCAATTTCGAACCTACACCCCTCAAGCTTAAAATTCCCTTAAACAAGCAAGCTCTTCTGGTTTCCTTTCAATTTACCATACACCAATACGCATACAACCTTTAAATTCAACCAAAACAAGGTTAGGATTAACATACCTTTAAACCCTTTCAAGATGTTCAAATCGCCACTACCAAATTTTGAAGTGTTTTCTTGACAAACCAATGCTTCCACGATACTTGGGGGACTCAATATACTATACTTGTAGCATCAAAATGATTGAAGATAAAAAAAATGAAAATTCTTGGGGTTGCACTGTAGCAACTCGTAAGTTTTCCTGGAAACGGATCTTGGTTTTCTTTTTCTCTTTGATGGTTTATGTTTATTTCCAAGTGTAATATAAAGAAAATCTTGTAAGACACATCTTTATATACATATAAGAAGCAAAACAAACTTATCTTGATCCCCCAACAACACTTGCACCAATCCTATTTTGACATAATATTTTGATTCTAGATCTTTGTTGTTTTGTTGCAAAAGAACACTTTGCAGAAAATAAAAACTTGAGTGTTGGTCTTGCCTATGTACATGTATACACCCCTTTTTAAAAAAATCTACTTTGACCCTAAACTTTCCATTAGTGCCTCCTTAGTCCCAATTTTGTTAAAATTGACACTTAGGTCCCAAATTCCATAACCGCTCCAAGGCACAAAGGTACGGGTTCTAACAACTAACAACCTAGTGCTCTGATACTAAGTTTGTCATAACCCAAGCCTAGAGTCTAGACGTGACACGGCGAATGGGAACCCGAAGGGACCCAAATAAGCTTCTTAGCATAACAATCACATCCTTGGTTGTAGAAGCAAAGTAAACAATAACAAGAGATAATAAAAAGGAAAATCAGGACTAAGGGAAGTCTTTGATAGTATAAAATATAGAAGAGTCAAATTTCAAAGCATAAGTACATCATTTGTTCCAACAACACCTCTAATCATAGATTGGAGCGGGGGCCAAGACACTTTTCGGGCTCACCCTCATAGTTCAAGAGTTCAACATAAAGAGGAAAACAAGTGATAAGAGTAAGATAGCTAATGTCCCTGAACTTGAGGACTCACCAAAGCTTTTCTTCCAAAATGCCAAGACTAGCCACGTGGAAGATGATCAAGAGGTTCTCCGGTTCCTACATGGTAACATCATGTAGGAATAGAGTATGTGTTAGTAAATTTGAATGTACTAAGTATGTAGGATGCAATGTAACAAAACATAGGCAACTTAGTCAAAATGCATAAACATAAGCAATGGGTAAGTATAGTAACAATATGGCATACATGATCAATGGTTGAAGTAAAACATACTTGTAAAATATATAACTTGAGAATATAGATTACATGTGTAGGAAGGGACCATAATCATAGACCAAGCAAACTATTACTTGGAATCCAACACGTATCACCCCCTTAGAAAGTGATTGAGGTCTCTACCCATCAACATGGTAGATGGACATGTCACCCCTTATTATAATGGTCAAGGTATATACCCCTTAACAGGATAGATGGGAATAACACCCCCCATCATAGTGGTCAAGGTTTATACCCCTCAACATGGTTGATGGGCATAACACCCCGCATCATAGTGGTCAAGGTATATACCCCTCAACATGGTAGATATCATAGTGGTTAAGGTATATACCCCTCAACATAGTAGGTAGGCATAGCATGCCCCATCATAGTGGTCAAGATATATACCCCTCAACATAGTAGATGGGTATAGCACCCTCCATCATAGTGGTCAATGTATATACCCCTCAACATGGTAGATGGACATAGAACCCCTCATCATAGTGGTTAAGGTATATACCCCTCAACATGGTAGATGGGCATAGCACCCCTATCATAGTAGTTGAGGTATGTCACCCCCTCAACAAGATGCGGTCAACTTGAAAAACTATAGATAATTTTCATGAATTCAATACATACATACAATCCCCTCATCATCATAGAGTCACTTAACTTGTAAACCATATCATAGACCCTCAATAACCCAAGAATTCATGTCAAGACATTTCATTAAACACTTGACGGGTATGTAATGCTAGTTCAAAATTATACAATTCAAGAGTAAAATCATGTGAGAAAACTCAATGTAAATCAATCGACCAACACATAGTAAAACACTCATGAAAGATACCTTGAAATCCCTCATCAAACCTCGTAATAGATTATAGTTTCATAGCTCAAAATATGCATAGTCGCAATAGACAAACCATCTCATAGTATAAGCTTGAAATAGGTAGACATGTGTTTCCAATCATCATTTCATAAAACCCTAACTTAATTTATAATCATAACTCATAATAAATAATAGTCATAAGTAATATAACTTGAAAACATGCTATTTTCATAAAAAGGAAGGTTGGGCACCATGGTTGAAAGAACCCAATGGTTGAAACCCACATACCTTGAATTTGGGGATTCCCTTGATATAGATTTGAATGAGAACTTGAAGCTTGAATGAAGTTTTTGAGATCCAAAATTAAGATTGGGACACTTGAATTTAGATGAAATATTTGGTTAAGTGTTAGAGAGGGTTTTGAGAGTGTCTTAAGTGATATAAAGTTGAAAAATAGCTAAGTATAGGTGTTTTTATACATAGGTGGGAATGGGGCCAAGGCCACAATATCTTAGGCCGAAACAAAAAAAACAAGAAAGTCACAACACTGTTTTGCAATAGGTCTGTGTCGCGGAGCTATCGCAGATAGCTTCTGTCCCTGAAAATTTTGTGAAAATCAATTTTTGCTATGGGTCCTCTAAAATTGGGGTTATACTTATTTCCCACTCAATTTTGCCCCGTGATCAAGAATATGAAATCAGATTTTTGATATCACGTACGGATTTTGAGATATATGAAAATTATGATTATGGGCATTTCTGAGGCGTTTCAGAGGGCATATGTATGAGTACACCAAGTCTTGTGTGAGCAATGATGATGAGGACAAAGTAGATAATTTCAATAAGGCAATGTTCAATTCTAAGGTTAGTCTTATGCCCGTAGTTCAATAACTAATTTCTCTACATATTTTCAGATAGATATTTCTGTTTGTTGCCTGATACCTAGCTATGTTGGTGGAGGTAACATAGGTGAAACTACAATATTGCAACCTAAAGATTCACATGAACTCAATAGGTTTTGCATTAGTAATATCTAAAGATTCCTAGGTTGGGAACATTGTTGTTCTTGATCAATATTGACTTCAAGTCATTAGAGATATCCATAAATCTGCATCTCTTTCCACCTCAATAGGATTAATAAGACAAGGCATAGCCCCTTGCTTGTATTTGTTCTTGTGAGTTTTAATTTTTTTTTAATTACTTGTTTTGGCAACGTGCGTTGTACATTTGACCTCTATTACTATATAAAATTTATATTGATCTAACTCGTGTATATAAGATACTTGTAATATTAACCCAATTTACATGAAAATAATAAAATATACACATCATCATATCATACAAAATAAAAAAAAAGTTAAACAAAACAATATATTAATCAAAATAAGAATGAATAAGTAATAAATAACAAATTATGTAAGAGTTATAAGATGGTGAAATACAAAAGTATAGTGGAATAACATTTTATGTTCTTATTTATAAAGAAGAAATTATGTACATCAAAAGCTATGAATGGATGTAAAAATAATAGGGAAAAAATATAAATTTACCTGATTTTGTAGATGAAAATGATTGTGTTGATGAAATGGAACCAAATAAATTTACCCCCTATTTTTTCACTAATACATGAAGAATGAAAAATACAAGAAGCTAATTTATAGGAATGCATTGAAAATTGAAAAGAAAAGACATTTATTTTATCAGAAATAAAAGAAGAAAGCTATTCAAATGAATATAAGAGAAATTATTGCAGGAAAGTCAATTGATAAGAAAAATGGTGCAAAAATTATTATGGAAGATCAAACAAACAATGCATATGCAATAACTACATTTAATAACTTCGAAATTTAAATAGATAGAAATAACTATATATACATTCATCTAATAATATCTTATCCATATAAATAATAATTATGAGAAAAGTTACATAAAAGAATATGGGACAAGAGGAAGGGTTGTGTAATTTATGTAGAGATTTTTAAAATGGTTATTATATATATATATACTAAATTTATCACACCTGCGTTGCACGTGGATGGGCAATCTCGAAATTATCGAAAAATAGTATCCATAAAGTCTGAATGAAAAGTTTTACGGATAACTAAGGCTCACCAATCCATTTGGGGCTGCGCGTTCTAGAGATAAAAAGCCAACAGAGAATCTATTTGTGGATACTTAATGGTCATATGCCTTTATGATTGGATTGTCTGTAATGGATAGTTCAATATCATTGTGCACTGATGTATAGTTGGGGTTGACACGATTCAATCAACCATTAATAATGTAGTAACTCTTATTTGTCTTCAAGGAGTCCCTCCATGTATCGATTTGCTTAATGAAAAATATTGCTTGCAGCATTGTCCCCTAGTTGTTTAAGGGGCATGAGATGTCATTCGAGATGTAATCAGCAAAGTTGAACACACTCATATATGGCTCGTAGATCATGATGCAAGATGATGAATTTCAACTTAACTTCATTATTATGAGTGTTAGTTTACAATGACTACGTTCTCCCTAGAAAGTGAAATTAATACAGTAAGTGATCCATAAGCAAAAATACTCACTTCAGGAAACTTCTCAAATTTTGAGTGTCTAATTCTCCTATAGCAATAGGTTTGTAGGCAGCTTGCATTTCATAAAGTGCATCCCACTTAGTTCCTTTAAACCAAGGATGAGTGTCTAACTTGTACCAGATCTTTAAACTTCTCAAAAATTTTGAGTGTCTAACTTGTACCAGATCTTTAAACTTCTCAAAAATTTTGAGTGTCTAAGTTGTACTAGATCTTTAGTTCCTTTAAACTTCTCAAAATATTGAGTGGTACCAGATCTTTGAAAAAATCATGCAAATCTCGTCTATGATAAAGAGGACAGTTGTTGCCGTTAATGCAAAAAAGGTATGATCGTTATAGTTAGATGGCATTAATTCACTCTTTCGCGGTTAGTTAATGAATTTTATGCCTTCATTTTGTCAAGGCATTTTTCGCATTATTGACTTTTCCATATCAATATCTAATCATGGTGTTATGTTGGTATACGAAGATTTGAATTCCCTTGATAATACTATAAATATTTCATGGGGTTTATATTATTTTTCAGCAAATAAACTACTGTACTAATTTAGAGCCACATTTATGAATGATCCTGTTTGAAATCTTTCAATTTTTGTTTACTGGACTCAAAAGTAAAAAAGAGAAAATAATTGACGTGTATGACTAAATGAATAACACTTTAACAAAGTATGAGACCTATTTAACTCTACTAAGAGCATTCTTACTATTTGTTTGAAGTATTTTTATAACTTTGTATCCTACTGCAAATGTAATAAGGCAGTTTACATTAATCTCGTACTCATGAAATTCAATGTAGAAGGAATAAATCTTTGTTTGCTTTTAGGTAGTTTTGGCGATGAATTCTTTCGATAGTAATGCACTTTCTCACACTATCAGTAGGATTCGTGTTAAGGAGACACTTTGTGTACCTTAAGAACCCATGATGCACTATTTTTGAATTCTATATAGGGAATAATCAACCATATACAACTAAAACCAGAAAGAAGTTTGTCTTTTTTCTGTTGAGCCTATGTATAATGTTCCCGTACATAATCTCTTGCACCCACAAGACACATATTTAAAGATCAGGCGTGCAAAATAGGACCTTACGCATGATGCTTTTAATAAAACAAAATTATGCACTCCTTGGTAATAATTGAATAATCCTTCTCACTTTTATCCATTCATTCTGAATTATCAAAATATATATTTTGCAAGGTCTCAACTTGAAGTGTTCCGCTCATATTTATTACAAAAATTGTCTCAAGATACATGTGTTTGACACATTCAAATTTGACATTATTTCCTTCAAAGTCATTTGCCAATGACTGCAAGTTTATATCTCTCTCAGAAATTTCATGGAGGACCTTATCAATAATTCAGTATCTACCAAGGTTAAATAAGAAATGCATGAGATATACCTCCTCAAAAGCATCTAAATCACTGTTAGCACCATCACGGAAACTACATCTAAGGACATATTTTCTAAAATTACAGCAGATTCTTCAAGGATCACACACAAAAGAGATGCCACTGTTGAAGCAGGGGAAAGTAAACATATATGAGAATCTTACTATTTCAGTGGTTTAACTTGGAAAACTTTTTTGAAAGATCACATAATGAGTAAAAACTTCCCGGGAAGAATATATTCTTGTGTACCGAAGTGAGATTTCTATTCATCTTTGAGCTTTCCACTTTTAGTATATATATATATATATATATATATATATATATATATATATATATATATATATATATATATATATATATATATATATATATATATATATATATATATATATATATATAGCCTTAAAAATATCTCTTTGGTTATATCTAACAGCTAATATGTGAATTTATTTTCTCATGTCATCTTGTATTCTATGTTGTTTTACAAGATTTTAAACAATGCTATTTTGAGATGCTTTTTAAAATGCCTTTTTTTGGTTGAGTAGTTTGACCTTAGATGATTTCTAAAAATAGAGTCTTTGACCTTAGATGATTTCTAAATATAATGGAGTCTTTATGGGATGTTTCCTTAAATTGAACCATTAAAACTATAATAATTGCTTTATAATACTTTTATTAACCTTCAATTTATTAAATTTTTCTTCGGCATGTTATAAATTAAACAACTCATCACGTAGTGTTTATGCACTTTGGCTTTTCAACTTATAGGGATGACAATGGGGCGGGACGGGGCAGGTCGGGTTTAGAGTTATGTGGAGCGAGGTAGGTTTAAAGTTGTGGGGCGGGGTGGGTATGGGGCGAGTTGAAGTAACTATTTTTAAAACTAATGAAGAGCGGGGCGAGTTGAGGGTTTAAAGAACGAAATAGAAATTCAAAAAAAAAAAATCTTTGTGAGTTTTGGCAATGGGGCGGAGGAAGGGGGACGGGTTTAGAGCTATACAGAGCAAGGTAAGCTTAAAATTGTGGGGCGGGTGGGTACAGGCGTGGGTTGAAGTAACTATTTTTAAAACTAATGAAGGGCGGGGCGAGTTGAGGGTTTAAAGAACGAAATAGGAATTCGAAAAAAATAAAATCTTTGTAATTAGTAAAAATCAAAGATATAAGTTTTTTCTATTAAACATTGACTTTAATTTTATTCTTTTTCTAAAATTTAAACTAGAAATGTTCGATAAATTGTTAGTTGTTGAAATATTAATTACAAACATGTAATTAATGATAACAATTGTTGAAATGTCAACTAAAAATAGTCAATTAGTTGTTGAGATGTTAATTAGCGAAAAGTTTTAAAAATTATGAATTTTTATTTGTCATATTAAATTTAATTAAAAAAATAAAAGAGCTTAAAAATTTAAGCAAGGGGAGTTTATGCGGAGTGGACTAGGGTGGGTTGAAAATAAATAAAAAAACCATCATGCAAGATGGGGCAGAGCGATTTAAAAAATGTACGGTTTAAGCTCAACCCGCCCCGCCCGTTGTCATCCCTGTCAACTTGTGAGCTATTGTTTTCTTCATGGGTGTTAATAGCCCCAAGTGTATGTTTGATATAAAAGAACTTTTGCAAGCTTCTTGTCCCAACCTGGAAGACCTATTTATCAGATGAACTAAGAGCATGAGTGCTTTATGCTCTCACCAACTTCCAAATTACTACTTCACCAAACTTGAATTATTGAGGGTATTTGGATATGAGAAATTGAGAAACTTGATGTTTCCATTTGTGGCCAGAGGTCTTCTGAATCTCCGAGAACTAGAGATAGATGGTTGTCAATCAATGAAAGAAGTGATCGCTAAAGAGGAACAACAAGGAGAAGGAATATTCATGCCCTTATTTCCCCGGTTGGAAATGTTGGCCATTGGTACACAGTGTCGTGTCAATACAATTAATATGCTTTTTGTTGGATTAAATTTTATCTACTGCGCTTTCTTCTTTGTTTTATTGAAAATTTCTTTCCTGCTGCTAATTTTCTTTTGAAGGACTCAATATTTGAATTAGAGAGGAAGTGTAATATGCCAGAGAGATATGACAAGGATGTAACTGAGAACTGCTAGAACCCGTATTCTTGTGCGTTAGAACGGTTGCGAAGATTTGGGACTTAAGTATCAATTTTAGGAAAATGTGACTAAAAAGCAGTTTTTGGAAACTTGGGGTTAAAAATTGAACAAGTGTAACGAAGAGTATGTATGTAAATTCACATAAGTGTACACATGTATATATATGTAGGACCCTTAATTAAATTCCTTGTACAAGTGTTTTTTTCATAAAAAGAGAATGAAGTTCTAGATCAAGAAATTAATGAAGGTAGTCCCACTTGAATCTTTCTCACCTCCCTATTGGTCCATGTGCATAGAGTGGGACCAAAAGGGGATTATATATGTATATGTTGTGTTATTCATCAAGGAGAGTTTCAAAAGAGAAGGAAAAAAAAAACTTAGAAAAATGATCAAGCCAAGAACTACACTGAGCAACCCTCTCAGGTTGCTACAGTAAAGTTCAAAAAATTAGCAAGTTTTGATTTTCTGGTTATTTTGACACTTCAAGCCTAGTATATTGGGTCCCCCAAGTATCATGGAAGCATTGTATATGTGTGGGTGTGAGATCATGTTGATTTAACTTTATGTGTTTATGTGTATTTTGAGAGGTGTAGGTTCGAAATTGGGCTTATATGTATGGGTGTGAGATCATGTTGATTTAACTTTGTGTGTTTATGTGTATTTGGTGTAGAAATGATTCCTGTAGGGTGAAAGGAGTATTGTAAATTGTTATATGCATTCTTGAAAGGTTGGTCGAGTTTGGACCCCTTATTGTAATGAAATGTGCGTTTTGACGTTGTAAGATTTTGTTTGATGTTAGAATGATGTAAATTGGTTCTTGGAATATGTGGAAGTGTTTGAATATGATAGGTATGTATAGAAATGACATGCTGCCCTGTTTTTCCATTTTGATGAAAAAATGAAGTTCGTTAGCGAATTAGTGAAGTTTTGGACTTAGAAAGGCTCACTGTTGTTGTGATGGAATGGGGCCGAGATGGAGCCCCGGGATGGCCTAATTTTAGGGGAAATGCTGGCGAAATTTTTATAGAATTTTGGAGTAAAAATTAGAAGTTAAAGCCCGTAATGGAGTCTAACTAACTATGACGCTATTGTGATGTTTGTAGATGTCGGGCGTCCGAAAAAATAGATTGGATTGATTTGGTGTTGGAGTTAATTTAGCAAAGAAAGAGAGGTATGTAAAGCTTTTCGTCTCTTGGCATGACTAAGTTAGAAGTATAAAATGTGATAGCTTTTGAAAAGTTCCTCTATGTTTCCAACTCAAGCTTAAATATGCTTTTGTTCCTTCCTAATAACTTTAAAGAAACTAGTTCTATCTTGATTCCTATGAATTTAAAGTTTGCAAATTGAGAAAGTTTGGTACCTAGAGTGTGGTAAGCTTGTTAATTATGGAAGCTTGATCCATTTGTTGATTACATAAGTTTGATAGTTTGGTTAACTAAGGAAATTTGACAAGTTTGTATCTTGTGGATATTTGATAGTTTTAAAACAATGTGTCCTAACACTTTGACACGGAGCACACCTTCTCAGACTTGAATTCTAATATGAATAGTTTGGCATAACTAATGTTTTGTTTTCAAGTACGAATATTTTGGTACAAGTAATGCTTTGTTTTCAAATGTGAACATTCTATTGAACTCTTGGACTTATAAAATGGATTTTTTATGCATATAACCTCTCACGACTCTACTCATGCCAATTATGATTTCGTTCACCGGTTCTTTCGCTTAGTTTGGTGATGTGGTGAGATTGGGCCTTTGGTTTGGTGGCTTTATGCCACATTTACTACATGATAGCTGAGTTCAGGGATGCCGGCTCACTTATCCTACACTTATGCTTTGTGTCGGAGATTTCGGGATTCGAACTTTCTGGTGTGATGCTGTGGTATGACGCAAGTTTGGAGGTCGCCATCATTTCGGTCCGCTGTGTTGGAGATTTTCGGAGATTTGAACTTTCTGGTGTGATGCTGTGGTATGGCGTGAGTTTGGAAGTCGCCGTTAGGCATCAGTTTGGTATTTTAAAAAGACAAAAGAAATATTCCTTTGACATTTGCATATGAGTCTGATCCTTTATACCTCTGTTTGGATCATTACTCTCGTTTACAGTTTGTACTTTCTACTTTACATATTCGATACGTACTTCATACTGACCCCCTTCCTTCGGGGGTTACTTTTCATGCCCGCAGGTACAGACGCACAGAGTAGTGGGCTACCAACTTAGGACCCCAGTTCGCAGTTTGAAGAGCTCCCTTGCTTCGGAGCCTTTTTTTGGTATACATGCTACTTCAGTACTTTGTATTATACTCATTTGTGGGTACAATGGGGCCCTGTCCCATCCTGTGATTCAGTATGTCTGTATAGAGGTCTATTGACTCTTGTGAGTGTGGGACATTTCAGTCAGTCTGTATGTTATGTACGTATATCGGGTATGTGAGAAATGTCAGTCAGTTTGGATATCATGTTTGTATGCTGTGTTTGTTGGGCGGTTTAACCACAGCGGTGACCTTGTCGGCCCGCGTATATATGAATACCTGGATATCATGTTTGTATGCTGTGTTTTGTTGGGCGGTTTAACCGCAGCGGTGACCTTGTTGGCCCGTGTATATATGCATACGTATGTTTGTATGTTTATACTTTTTGTTGGGATCTACTGTATGCAGGTGGGTAGTCAGTAAAACAGAGGAAACTCTGCCGAAATTTCTGTAAATGAAATAGTGATTATAGTCTGAGTATGGCTTAGTAATATTGTCTGAGTGCCCCAATCGGGTATAGGATGATTCCCTCCCTGACAGAAATTATTTTGATTTCAGATATGCCACCGGGGTCGGGGAGTTACTAGGGCTCGCGATCAGCCGGAGACAAAGGTTGTACCCCCGACAGCAGGTTCAGTTACTCCACCAACTCCAGAAGTTGGGGCGTCAGAACCTCTGACTCCCCAGCCAGGCACAGAAATCGGAGAGCTACGGGAGGCAGTGCAGTTACTGACCCAGCTGGTAGCATACCAGACCCCCCGGCAAGAGGCTGGAAGCAGTCGGGTAGCCGGCCGAGATAGTACCCGGGCCCATGATTTCTTGGCTTATGGACCCCCAGAATTTCTTGGGTCCAAAACCTCTGAAGACCCTCAGGAGTTTGTGCGACAAGATAGTACCCGGGCCTATGATTTCTTGGCTTATGGACCCCCAGAATTTCTTGGGTCCAAAACCTCTGAAGACCCTCAGGAGTTTGTGCGACAAATGCAGTGGACTTTAAGGGTGGTTGGAGCATCTAACACCGAATTTGTAGAATTGGCATCTTACAGGCTACAGGATATTGCGGCAAACTGGTACGAGGCATAGTTGTTATCTAGTGGTGAGGGTGACCCGCCCACTATTTGGAGTGAATTTTCTGAGGCATTCCTCGCTCATTTTCTACCTCTAGAAATTAGACTTGCTAGGGAAGACAGATTTCTAATGCTAAGATAACGAGGCCGGTCGGTTCGAGAGTATAACCTGGAGTTTGATTCTTTGGCTCGTTATGCACCGGCACATGTTTCCAACATGACAGACCGTATTCATCGCTATATTGTGGGGCTAGATTCATACTATGCCGATAGTTGTCTAGTGATGGCGGCTCAACCTGGGATGGATATTGCTCATATCCAGGCCCACGCCCAGGGCATGGAGAGTCATCGTCGAGGGCGCTAGGGGGAGAGGACAAATGACAGAGGTACACCAAAAAATTCTAGGTCAGCCGGTTCAGCTATAGATTTTTGGGGTGGACAGTTTCAGCGGTAGCAGCAGAGTGGTCATCCTCCTCGACCAGCACGGAGCACACCTTCTCAGACTCCTAGCAGGAGACCAGCTAGTGCTAGTCAGTCAGGGGCAGGATCGGGACCTAGTAGCCAGCCGGGATTTTTAAGACCCCTATGTCTGCATTGCGGGAAGGGACACCTAGGAGAGTGTTTCCATGCTACAGGAGCCTATTTTACTTGTGGTCATTGGGGCCACCAGATGCGGGATTATCTCGAAAGAGTTGGTGCAGAGGGGTCAACCCAGACTTCTGGCGCAGTCAGAGCTTCTTCTTCGGCTTCAATGGCTATGCACCCCGCAGGGCGGGGTACTCCAGCCGCAGCAGGTCACACAGAGGTTGCGGTGGGGCTCCAGGTTCTTGCGGTCCTTCATACCGCATCTATGCTCTAGCTACTCGGTAGGATCAAGAGGCATCGCCTAATGTTATCACAGGTACATTATTTGTTTGTTCTCGGGTTATGTATGTGTTGATTGATCCTGGTTCCACTCTGTCGTATATTTCCCCGTTGGTTGCTTGTACTACTAATATACAATCAAAACTGATAGAGCCCTATGAAGTAGTGACACTGGTGGGAGAATCCATTATTGTTAGTAGAGTCTATAGAAATTGTCCAGTATTTGTTTGTGACCGTTGTACTCAGGCTGATTTGATAGAGCTAGACATGACCGACTTTGATGTAATTATGGGAATGGATTGGCTAGCTTCTTGCTATGCTAAGGTTGATTGCTAAAAGAAAGTAGTTCAATTCTAGTTCCTAGGAGAACCAGTTCTTGAATGGTCGGGTAATGTTGCAACACCTAGAGGTAAGTTTATTTCATACCTCAGGGCTAGTAAGCTGATCAAGAAAGGGTTTCTTTATCATCTAGTTAGAGTACATGACTTGAAAGCAGAATCTCCTTTTCTTCAGTCCGTTCCTGTAAATAATGAGTTCCCGGATGTATTTTTGGATGAACTTCCCGCTCTTTCTCCCGAACGAGAAGTGGAGTTTGCTATAGAGTTGTTGTCGGACACCCAGCCTATTTCAATTACTCCGTATAGAATGGCGCTAGCTGAATTAAAGGAGTTGAAGGAGCAGTTAAAAGATTTGTTGGAGAAAGGCTTTATTCGGCCTAGCACCTCCCCCTGGGGAGCTCCTAGACCTCCACATATTTACAAATTGAATATCAAGAATAGTAATTTTGTTGCGCAATTTAACAAACCAAGGCAAAATGTCTCCGATATTATTCGTAAGGAAGAAGGACGGGTCGCTGCGGATGTGTATAGATTACCGCCAGCTAAACAAGGTAACTGTGAAGAATAAATACCCCCTCCCCAGGATTGATGATCTTTTTGACCAGTTGCAAGGAGCTAAGTGTTTCTCGAAGATAGACTTGTGTTCTGGTTATCATCAGGTGCGGGTACGGGAAGAGTGTCACGACCCAACCTATGGGCCGTGACTAGTACCCGATTGGGGCACCCAGACAACATTGGTAAGCCAGACTTAGATTATAATCACTATTTCATTTACAGAAATTTCGGCAGAGTTTCCTCTGTTTTACTGACTACCCACCTGCATACAGAAGATCCCAGCATATAGTACAAACATACAAAGATACATATATACATATACGCGAGCCGACAAGGTCACCGCTGCGGTTAAACCGCCCAGCAAACATAGCATACATAAATGATACACAGACTAATTGACGTATCCTACATACACAACATAAGTACATAATATACATACTGACTGACATGACCCACACTCACAGGAGTCCACAAACCTCTAATACAAACAAACTGAATCATAAGATGGGACAGGGCCCCCGTCGTACCCTCAAATGTATATAATATAAAGTAATGAAAAAACATGTATACCAAAAGTAGCTCCGAAGCAAAGGAGCTCTTCAAATTGCAAACAGGGGTCCTAAGCTGGCGACCTGCCACTCTGTGCGTCTGTACCTGTGGGCATGAAACATAGCCCCCGAAGAAAGGGGGTCAGTACGTAATACGTACCGAATATGTAAAGCAGAGGGTACAAACTATAAAGAGAATAATAGCCCAAACAGAGGTATAAAAAGATCAGCTCATATGCAAATGTCAAAGAAATATTTCTTTTGCTATTTTCAAAATATCAAACTGATGCCTAACTGTCACGACCCAACTTATAGGCCGTGACTGGCACCCGTTTGGGGCACCCGTTTGGGGCACCCGAACCATATAATCAAACCAGACTCCCACCTAGGTTACTATTCATCTATAAAAATTTCAATAGAGTTTCCTCTGTTTTTCCGTTTGGGGCCCCCGAACCATATAATCAAACCAGACTCCCACCTAGGTTACTATTCATCTATAAAAATTTCAATAGAGTTTCCTCTGTTTTTCTAACTAAACACCTGTACATAGAAAACCCCAGCAACAGAATAAACATACATACATAGGTGCAGGCCGACTAGGTCACCGCTGTGGTACAACCGCCCAACAAACATAACAGTTATACATAGTATCTAGACTGACAGCCAGTCTCACTTATTTAGCACATATCATACTATACATACTTTCTAACCTGACCCATACTCACAGGATATCCACAGACCTCTAATACGAATAAATTGACTCTTATAACGGGCCAGGGCCCCCGTCGTACCCTCAAAGGAATATAATACAAAGTAATAAGTTGCCCATGTACCAAAGGTGGCTCCGGAGCAAAGGAGCTCTTCAAACTGCTAACAGGAGTCCTAGGCTGGTGGCCCGCTACTCTGATCGTTAGTACCTGCGGGCATATGAATATCAAGAATAGTAATTTTGTTGCGCAATTTAACAAACCAAGGCAAAATGTACAATAATCGAATGCATACTTGGAATCTCAAAATACTTAATTGTCAGAACGAATGGTGTATAGCAAATAAGTTCAAGTATAGGGCAAATGCATATCGTGTGAAAGTTGGACTGCTCAGATTATCGAGTCGCACCCACCAAGAATGTATTTTGGACCATTCAAATTATGCGCCCACTAAGAATGTATTTTGGACCGCTCAGATTATCGAGTCGCGCCCACTGAGAGTATGAACTGGACCGCTTGGATTATCGAGTCGCGCCCACTGAAAGTATGAACTGGACTGCTCGGTTATCAAGTCGTGCCCGGCATAATGTTGACACTGGGATAGGTGAGCTGAGGCAAACTGTGGCCTAGCGCTCCCGTATTATAGTCCATCTTATTAAACAGTTTAATCATAGCACAATGCCAAACATAACGTAATGCCACACATAACATGATACCAACATAACATAACGCTCCAACATAATATATTGCCAAACATATCATGATGCCAAACATGACATAATATCGAATATACCATAATGCCAAACATGCCATAATATCGAATATACCATAGTGCCAAACATGCCATACTACTTACTTTTCAACTCTGTCCAGATTGTCAACAATTTGTAAATTAAAGTTTTTGTGATGAATTGGCAGGGATTCATGTGATTTAAATTCCTAAGAGAATAGCGGAACATTCATATTTGCAATTAACTCGTTATTTATTAAGATTCAAAAATTTGTAGCGAGTTATTCGTGCTTAACAATAATGATACATATACTTAGCTTTTCTTAGTTCTTCTTATTATTTTACCAAAGTGTTAGATCATAGGTTGTCTCAAACCTATCAACCTTGTCAAGTTTCCGTTGTTGAAAACATGCCTTAACAAAATTCTCAGCAATTAACTAACTTAGCAAACTTCCCAAATTATCTACTTATCAAACCTTTCCTACTTACAAATCAAACATTTCTTATTTTCAAACCAAACTATCTTT
>DF364484.1:1416-29909 GCA_000787875.1 Solanum virginianum | reverse complement strand
GGGTTCCTGGCTCATAATTAATCCAACGTACCAAAATGTGGGTCCTAACATTGATGTTCATATTGATGAAAAGTGATGAATGTCCTATGTCTCTACTTCCCCATAGCTTGAGTCATTCTTGCCCCCTCTTAGTTATTGCTTGTTATGTGAATCATGCAAATCCCTTTCCCTTATTTATCCCCATAGCATGAGTTTAAAGCTCCTATTCCCTTAGAAATTATTATTTTGATGCTTGCTTATGCTTTTGCATTTAAGCATATGCAAATGATATGCTACGAGACTTATTTTGGGTTGCTTTCAGTTTACTATCCATCGTATCACATGTAGACCCTAGACTTAGATCGTGACATTAGAACTCCTTAAGGAATATGATTTAAGTTTGCATTATGATCTCCTCAAGGATATTGTTGTTGTCGATGTCGTAAGTAGGGTATTGATGGATAGTATGACTTATATTGATGATGGTAAGAAGGAATTAGGAAAGGAAGTCCATTAGTTGGATAGATTGGGGGTTAGGTGGATGAAGTTGAAAATGGAGGCGTGGTGGTTATAGATGGTTCTAACTCTTCTTTGATTGAAGAGGACATATCCAAACAAGACCTTGACTCTATTTTGGTGGAACTGAAAGTATTGGTGAAGGATGCCAAGGTGGAGATTTTCTCCCAGCGGGGAGATGGTGTCCTTAGGTAAAAAGGTAGATTGTGCATGCCAAATTTTGATGAGTTGATGGACTTAATTTTTGATAAGGCATATAATTCTTCCAATTCTATTCACCCCGATTCTACAAAGATGTATAGGGATTGAAGGAAAGTATATTGGTGGTGTGGTATTAAAAGAGATATTTGCCAAGTTTGTACCAAGTTGTCTCAATTTGCCACAAGTCAAAGCCAAAAATCAATGGTCAGGAGGCCTAACCCAAGACATAGATATTCCTACTTTGAAGTGCAAAGAGATCAACATGGATTTTGTAGTTATTTTACCAAAGACTAGAAAGATTTTATTTCTATATGGGTCATTGTTGATAGGATGATGAAATCAGATCATTTTCTACTGGTAAAAATGACTTATAGTGTCGGAGATTAGGCTAGATTGTACATCCATGAGTTGGTAAAACTGCATGGGGTCCCATTGTCTATTATTTTGGATTGTGGTGCTCAATTTAATTCACACTTTTGGAGATCCTTCCAAAGAAGTCTCGGTACCAAAGTTAAGCTTAGCATAACCTTTCACCAACAAATGGATGGTCAAGCTGAAAGGATCATTCAAACTCTTGAGGGATATTTGTGTTTTGGAATTTAAAGGTAGTAGAGATGAGCATCTTCTACTTATTGAGTTTTCTTACAACAATAGTTATCATTCTAGTATCGAAATGGCTCCTTTTGAAGCTTTATATGGTAGGCATTTTATATCATTGTTTGGGAGGTTTCAACTGTGAGAAATGGCTTTAATAGGTTTGGATTTTGTTATGGAAGCTTTAGAGAAGGTGAGGTTAGTAAGGGAAATATTGAAGACAGTTCAATGTAGGCAAAAGTCCTATTCTAATGTGAGGAGAAAAGATCTTGAGTTTAATGTTGATGATTGCGTGTACTTGAAAGTTTCACCCATCAATGGTGTAGTTCAGTTCGGCAAGAAAGGAAACTTGAGTACAAGGTATGTAGGGCCTTATAGAATCTTCAGGAAAATTAGTAAAGTTGTGTATGAGTTGGAGTTGCCAATGGAGATGAGTACGGTTCACCCAACCTTTCATGTATCTTTGTTGAGGAAGTCTGTACGTGACCCAAGCTCTATAATGCCTTTGGAGGTTCTGGGTGTTTTAGAAAATAACTTGACTTTTAAGGAAGATCTGGTGGAAATATTTGATAGATAAGTGAAAAGGTGGAGAAATAAAAATATCGTATCGGTCAAAGTCCTTTAGAGGAACCAACAAGTTGAAAGTTCCATTTGGGAAGCCGAAGAAGACAAGAACAAGCAATATCTTTATCTCTTCTATTCTACTCAAGCCTAAGGTAATAACTAACTCCTACCTATGGTATCACATCTTGAATTTTAGCCCTTATGTCATTTTTGTATAAATACATGTTAATGGTAACAAGTTTTGATTATTTTGATGTATATTATTGAGACCTTTTGAGAAGTATGATTAAGTAGCATTGATTGCTACCATGCTAGGCTAAAAGTTGTCTAATTACTCTTCTCAAGCATAATTTCATCACACTCGAAGAAGAATTTTCCCATGTGGAGATATTGTAAACCTTTCACGCAACTCATAATGTCCCTATCGAATATTTCTTGAATATCTTAAAATACATGCATGATTTTGCAAATCTAACTTTGTATTCTTTTTTAGGAGACAAACTTATGTAGGAAAGGGGTAACATTCGATTTTTATGTGACCTATATCTAAAGATAATTCTCTGGGTGATTTGGGCCTAAACAAGTAGGGTAAAAAACCAATCCACGTCCCGGACTTTGTCCCTCATAGTACAAAAGTACCTAAATTCATATGTAAGCCAAAACAGGGGAAAATTAATCTTTGTGTAATAATGAACTATGCGGGAATAAGTCTACATTGCGCCTCTGCTCCCCCACAACACAAAATTTTGTTGAACTATCTTTATTTCAGATGAGAGCAATTGGGCCATAATCCAACACCCTTATAGATGGGATTTCTCTATTATTCCATCATTTTTAGCCCTAATTATCTCAAGAACTCTCATAAAATCTTCTCTAATTCTACCAAATTCCTCATCTAAATTTAAGATTCTCAAGAACTCTCTTTGGATTTCAAGAACTCAAGTGAATCCTCTAAGCTTCATCAAGTTTCCTTCAAGTAATTTCAAGGATTAAAGTATATGGGTCTTCATTCATGGGTTCATCCACCCATGAAGCCCACCTCTCCCTTTTTATGAAATTTTATGATTTTAAGGCTTGATACTTTATGGGTAATTCCTATTATACATTATGAACATGATTTAAGTTGGTTATATCAAGTGTTGAGTTGATTATACATGAATACCTATTGGGGTTTGATGTTATGATATGATTATAACACTAAAGCATTGTGTACTATAATATCTCGAATGATTTGGAAAGTTTATTGATTTTGAATGGATTTCATGATACCCATTATGGGAGTTTTATTACAATATTTATGGGTTGTCTTGAATGATTCTTAAATGATTTGATATTAGAATCAGAACGTTTTGAATGTTATGAATGATATGAATCTTTTTTATTATAAAGCTTTAGTTTTGATGAACTACTGTATGATGATATTATGATATTGTAAGACTTTGTATATTATGACTTGAGTATTCTTTGGGATTGTGATCTACCACTGAGACGACCTTGGTAGATAACCATTAAACCTTAACTGTGTTGCCACCATATGTTTGTGATTAGCTAGTGGATCAATATAGTTGTTGCATGATTCATTGAAAATAGTGGGGTTCCTATAAGGTACATACTATTTGATCTTCGAAAAGGATGGTGTTCCCATAAGACTCTTATAATAACTGAAAAGGATGGAGTTCCCAAAAAGTAATCGAAAATGGTGGTGTTTCTATAAGGTGTTTGCGAAGCATTCTCTGAAATGGGAAATTCTTATAAGGAGAGTGTTTGATTTACCATGGCAAAATAGACCAATCCTTTATTCGGTGTGGAGTGAACACAAGGATTCCATGTAGTAGCTAGCTTGGTCTTATATGCCGGTTATGGTCCCTTCTCATCTAAATATAATATGTTTGTAATTTGGCTATCCTTATGAATGATTTTTACTATAGCATTGATCATTCATGTCATATTGAGCTTATATCCTTTATATATGATTATGCATCTTGATTATATTGGGTTATGTCTTTGTTACATTGCACCCTACACACTTAGTACATTCCAAGTACTAATGCATACTTTTTTCCTATATGATCTAACCATGTAGGGACTGAAGCTCCTATTTATTCACCTCCTTGTGGCTACACGGCTTGTTGAAGATTGCTATTGGTGAGTCCTCTATTTTAGTGATAATATCCACTTTCCTATTATGTTTTGTTAAGACTTACTTACATTTGAGGGTAAGCCCGCAAGATGTCTAGGCTCCCGTTCCATGCATGCTAGAGGTGTTGTTGGATATAGATATATATGCTCTGAGCTTGACTCCTATGATGACTCTGTAATTATGGAAGACTTACCTTAGCCCTTAGCCCTTTCTATGTGTTGATGCTTGTTGTAGATATGATATGAAAGTCCTAAGACCTTATTATCCCGACAACGTGATCATACTTACCCGCCCCATAATCTTTGCTTGCTAGTGATGGAGGAAAGTCCCATTCCCTATAACATCCCCATAACTTGAGTCCAAAGCCCTATTTCATTTAGAATTACTTATTGGTTGTGTACTTATATTTTCGCAACCAAGGATATGCTACTTATGCTTAGAGGATTGTTTGGGGTCCCTTCGGGTTCTCCATTCATCATGTCATATCTAGGGCCTAGGCTTTAGTCATGATAGGTAAGTAGGGCCTTACAAGGTGGTTAGGAGAGTTGGCAAAGTGGCTATGAGTTGTAGTTGTCCATGGAAATGAGCACGTATCAATGTTGATGAAATTCATGGGTGATCCAAACTCTATAGTTTCATTAGAAGAGATAAACATTAAAGATAATTTCACTTATGAGGAAGTTCCAATTAAAATTCTAGATCAACATGTGACGACGCTAAGAAATAAGGAAGTTGCATCCATAAAAGGGTTTTATAAGAATCAACAAATTGAAGGTGCAACATCGGAAGCAGAAATAGACATGATGAAATGTTATCCTTATCCATTCCACTCTATTCAAACCTAAGGTATTAATTTATTCTTACTCAAAACCTCTAGTATCTTGCATGCATACCATTACTTTAATGTTTATGGACTATTTTGAGACATATTTTAAATATGGATGTTGAGAATTTCATGAATATATGTTTAAATTGCATTTTGCATGCATGCTGGGTTATTAGTTGATGTTTAGATCCTTAGAACCTACGTTTAAGTACATTTGGGGATGAATATTCCCAAGGGAGAGATATTGTAAAGACCCTCAAGTTGGAAACCTTATTAGTCCAGAAAATGTTGGACTGGAAAGGTTCAGGCCCAATTCATGACCCATAGTTTAATCCACGAGTCATAGACAAGGCTCGTGGATAGGGGCCATCGAAAAGTGTAAATTTTCTAAGTGTCGAAGGAACCATGAAGACTATTTATGGCCCGTGGGTGGAAACATGGATTGTGAATTGAGTCGTAATGTGAGTTTTGGAATATGAAGGAATGTTGGAATTTTCGAAAGATACCCATGACCAACAAGATGGCCCAAAGTCCTATTTATGGTCTGTGGTTTGTTTTCGTGGATGGGGGCCTAGGAAATGCAAATTTGGCTATGTGTGGGAGAGTTCCACGAGAGGGTCTACGACCCATGGATTGATCTAACCTATGGAATGGTTTCATTGTTTGGTAGGTTGGTAACCACTCTCTAAAGATTTGAAAAGGAGAATAGGATGACATGAACTACGACTTGTGGTTCAATCCACAACCCGTAATCGAGGTCTTGTGGATTGAATCTCACTATTTTATTGAAGGGTATTTTTGTCCTTTTCATATAAACTAGGCCTAAAAATACACCATTTTTATGATTCTAAGCCCCTAAGTAGACCTAAAATCCCTAAGGATTCCCCTTCTTTTCATTCTTACAACTCCTAAAATATTCAAAGGTAATTATTTTCTCTAGAAGGTAAGGCAAAAGGCTAGGGTTTCAAGATTCTTCCTAAAGTCTTCAAGTTTCTTCTCCTAGAATACAACCAAGGTATGTGAGTTGATTTATGGGTTCCTTTCACCCACAAAGCCATTCGTTAAAGCTTTAAAATTTTGTTTAAGTTCCTTGAAATGCCATAATGCATGCTAATGATTTAAATAATGATTTTATGATGTATGACTATGTATTGTATCCCCAATGTTACCATGCTATGATTTTCTGTGCATTTTCATGAATTTTAAGTTGATGTCAATGATTAGGGCTTTAATAATGATGTGTAGGTTGTTGGTAATTAGTTGGAATAAGCATATTTTCTCTATGTTCATGCATTACTCTTTTGACTTATGTGTTTTCTAAAAAATGTACTAGAACATAAAGTTTAAGGTGAGTCTTGCACGATAGGACAATGATGATAAGGGTATAAAAGAAAGATTTTTTAAGTTGATGATCTTGACAAAGATAAAAGCATGTAAATGATGCCCATAAAAGATATTCATCGTGGTCCCTAAGCTGAAAGGACAATTTTCACTTGGTGGTTCCAACGTTTGTAGCTACTTTTCGAGGTTGATACTTATGAATTAAGTGTCATTAATTAATTAACTAAACATTTTAAAGTATTCTGTGGGATGACTTAGCATCGAATGAGGTGTTGAAGTGGGGTTCGATAAGGGAACCCTAGAAGCAACCATTTGCCTTATTAACTATGTGCCACCATAAGAACCTTTATCGGTGAGGCTAGTGGATCCACGTAGGTCATTTATGTTATATGATGATGCATGCTGTGTGACGGTGTTCCACCTAGCAAGTTGATTCTCTATGCTAATGTAGGGATTTTTGTTGGATTCAATGTAGTAGTTCACAGGGTCTTATATGTCGGTTGTGGTCCATTCTCACAGAGTGTAAGACTTGGTATCTTTGTTCCATCACATGTGTTCATATGTTGCATTACCTCTACATCATATTGAACATTATTTCTTATACATGCTTAAGATCATATAAAGGATGATTATATTGTTCCATGCACTAATGTGTTTTAAATTACGAATGATGTTATTATAATATAATTTTTGCATTGCATCTAACATATTTATACATTCCAATGTACTAATGCATATTTTGCATAGATGATATGAACATATATGAACTAGTACTGCTCCTCCTCTAGCATGTGGCTAGTTATCAGCATTCAAGACTTGTGTTTGCAGTAAGCCATTAGTTTGGGTCTCTACCTATTTCTCATTCATGCTTTGTACTATTTAGACGATGTATATTTTTAGGTTTTTACAAACTGGAGGTTTTCACTTGCTAATTTACTTTAGAATCTATTTTATTTAAGGGAAACTAAATTCATGCACTTATTTTATTGACTTATGTTACATGGTATGTTTTTGGACAATGATGTATGCTTGGGATGCTTCTTTATATTTCAGATGGTTCCCCTTAGTCCCTTTCCTGTGTGTTTCGGCATTATGAATGTATTTATGTATGAATGCTTAATATGCTAACCTGACTTGGATGAGGTGCCTAGGGGTGTCTCATTCATCGTGTTATGACTAGGCCCTAGGCTTGGATCATAACACTAGTCCTTGCAAAGATCAAGTATGTAGAGGCATGTATTGGACTAAAGATGTTGTAATTCCTCTTATGGAGAAATCTTTGACTCTTATGATGCTATGTTCCACTTGCTTACTATTATGACTCAAAACTGATCGTAACTAAATAAAGATAAATAAAGTGGAAACAATCTCATAAGATATAAGGAATCTTCGAAAACTCAGAGTCATAAGTACAAAAGCATCTAAAATGGTACTAAAGTATAAATACAATTTTCTCAACAACAAATACAATATTGTCTCACAGTATTTGATACACAGTCTAAGAGATAAGAAATCAAAAAGAAGACCCAACGGAGACTCAAAGTCTAAGCCTCTCCACTAAGACTTGGCTAGCATCGATAATGCTCAGATGGAATGATCAATTACCCTATACTCAACCCTCTACTCGGGCTGTAGGGAGAAAACAATGTAGGGGTAAGTACACCAAAATGTACCCGGTAGGTTCAACCGATTGTGTAAGAGAAATTGAACAAGTATGTAATAATGAAAAATCCTATCACCTGCATCAAAATGGTTAGTACATAATACAATAAATCCATGAATAATGGCAGTTATAACTGGTAACCAATCCAAAGATGTAATGCCATGCTATGCATGAATGCAACGATGTCACAGGCCATGAATGAGGAATCACGACTGTCGTGGGGCCGATGTACACATCCATTAAGTCAAAATTACAAGACAGAACTCGAGTGTGTCACAGGCCATATACTATGATATATATAATAAGCCGTCGCAGACCATAATCGAAAGTATCATGATGTGTCGCAGGCTATATCCACTGTCTTAATATGTATTATAATATCTCAAATAATGTAAATGAGGTGATAAATATGTATAAGAGTGCATCTAATTATGTATTAAATGTGTGCGTACCAATGCAATAAGTCATATATAACATTTATGCATATCGATGCAGCCTAATCCGAAATAAGATCCATGCATACCAATGCACCAAGTCAAGTAAAAGATATGTCCATAACAATGGAGCATAAGATCTATGCAAATCAATGTAACTATTTAATATAATATAGGTGCATACCAATGCAATAATAGATTATTAACATACAATTATACCATGTCTCATCTCATCACTATTCATAGATAATCATATGTCATTGAAATAAGCTCCACAAGTATCCCAAATGGGCTCATAAACTCTCACACTGATCATCCTCATCATCAATTAGTCACAACATTAATAAAAAAACTATTTTAAGTCTCATATCATCATAATGATATCGCAATTATTTCAAAACACAAGATTTCATCTCAATAAATTAATAGGATCGGCATTTACTCAATATTCGGCATAACTGACCTCATATTCCTATCAAATTCAATCATGTCATGATATCAGATCACAATTCAATTTACATCTCATAATTATCACATAAACATGCACAATAGCTTAAATCTAGTGCCAAAAAGGTTAGTCGAACCTACTTTGATGCTGAAACCACACTCGGATAAGAGTTCAATCAATTCAAGCCTCCAAATGATCCATAGACCGATCAACCACTATTAAAAATGGATACTACGCATCAAGAGGTGCCTTTTGATATCCATATTTGTATATTTTAGGCATAGGAGCAAAATGATCAAAATAAGGGCTAAAATACAAATTTCTAGAATCAAGAAATTGACTTCAAAATTGAATTCTAGATGAAAAATAGAGTTCGTGGGTGAAAATTTCACGAAAATAGAGTTTAAATCAATGGAGAAATCCCCATTTAAAGTTTCTAAATCATAGATCGAAAATCCCCAATTTTGGACATTCAAAATCATGAAACTCAAGTCAAAATCAAGATAAAAGTCATATAAATTAATCAATACGATGTTAGGATTACCCAAAAGATTTCTCTGAAAACCTTGTTCAAAAATTGCCTCACAAAACTTGAAATATTGAAAATGGAGTGAAAATCGACGTTTTACACCATTAAAAAATGACTTAGTAAAAACATACTCCGGGAAGGTAGACTCTTATCCATGATTGTGGAGCACAAAAGTGCATATACCTCCACAAAGGTAGACTACAAATTTGGGTTGCACTAGATACCCCTACACCAGCCAATGTCAAAACTTAAAACGAACACCCGAAACTCATCCGGATTCAGAACATCACAAAGTTTATATGTATCCATACCATAAAAAGCTGTCCAAACTTAAAAAAATCATCAAAATTTAATTTTGAGGTCTCCATGACACTTTTACCAATGCAAGTCAATAAAACTAATTTAAGGCTCAAAATGCCAAAACTACCCTCGAAAACTCCAAAAATTATGATGAGACTATTTTTAGCATTAGTTTCACCATCCGAAGCTATTGAAATTTTCAAAATCTTGATTCGAGCTCTAGAACTCCAAGTGTTGACCAAAGTCAAACTTTGATTCTAGAAACAACTAGAATCACAATTTTAGGCCTGAAAACCATATTTTCACTCCAAATTTAATTATGCAATTTCTTCTAGTTGAGTTTTGACATTCCAGATCTAATGAAAT
Source organism: Solanum virginianum (assembly GCA_000787875.1). Taxonomy (NCBI): domain Eukaryota; kingdom Viridiplantae; phylum Streptophyta; class Magnoliopsida; order Solanales; family Solanaceae; genus Solanum; species Solanum virginianum. The sequence goes on along the minus strand of DF364484.1, from coordinate 20,008 downwards.
CGATGAATCCTGGATCCAACCTTAAAAACATAGAATGACATAAAAACATACTTTTTCAATAACTTAAGTTTTCAAAAAGATAAAAACTCATATTTTCAACATTTAAAACTAAGGATTTTAGTTCTAACTATTCAAATAATTTAATGTAAACGCAAAGCAACTTAAGAAAGGGTAGAACATTAATGCTCACAGATAAAGCCAAAAATGACCAACCAGGTCATTACATGGTACTTTGTTTATAGGATAACATAGCATACATATCCTTACTAGGAGATATGCAGGTGGCCTTAAACTAAGATTTGAGCCTTCGATACATTGTTATAAGTTATTTTCCCTTGTAGCTAGTTATGGCACTCGATAAGGCTTGCTCAAGATAGTGTACATTATACAAGTGCTTGAGACCTTAGTGGCACATTGTAGTAATTGGTTTTGCTTGGTTGTGGTTGGTTGTGAATTAGATTTTTATGGTTGGTGTAGGCATCGTCCCTCAATCTAGTTCTCTTCTTTTATTAATTTTGAATTTTCTCTGGATCCTCTTTTTATGACTCTAGGGTAAGGTGTTGTTCCAAGAGATGTTTCTCCTCCTACCTATTTTTGAGTTGTTATTAATTATTTGTCTTGTTGATTAATGGTAGATATTTATGCTATATTGAGTTGCAATTATATTGGTGGTCGAGACCTTGTCTTAGGAGTACTTGGTCCCTGTTTAGTTTCCTCTACCCTGTAGCATAGAGGTATTGGTACAATATTTTGATCTTGTGTAGCTTGTTTAAATACCAGTGATGGCATACATTGCATTGGTTGTTCAGTCTCACATGTTTTATGGACAGACCCTGATTCATGTATTGGCTCATTATTATCATACATAGAGAAAAGATTCTTCATAATATTGGATTTAAAAGTTTATACTCGTACCTCGGGATCACTTAATTACTATATTTTGATACTTATGATGTGTCAGGATGTGCTCCTTTTTACTTACAACTGTGGAGGCATCTAAGATATCCTCATATTTTATTTGACTTAAGGTTGAATCATCTCCCTTTCCACATGGATCTGGCTAGTTATTTCTGTAGTACTACCAAGAGAGATGACTATTCAAAGACATGGTTTAGGACTAGATAGTATATATAGGTGACACACGTCCTTCGCGAAATAATCTAGCTTTGAGTACCATTGTATCAAATAGGGGTATCACCTGGGTCCTACCTTCATAGTTAGGAAAGGTTAGGTTGATAGATTGAATCACTATTGATGCATTTCTGAAGGTTTAGATAGTTTTACAGCATATCTCACATTCACATGCATTGCTTATCACTAACATATTGGTTGTTGTTTTCCACACTTTGTAGAATAGGATGCCTATTAGGTTTATGTTTTCTAATTATACCATCCAGAGGTATGGACGTTCGGTTGATTAGTGTTTGATCATTCATTCATACCTATGTTGTGCTGTTAGCTATTGAGTTGTAAGACCTGCTTTTTGTTCAATGTGATACTCCTTATTATGTTGAGTTGAGTTAGTCCATAGGTTGTTAGGCATTTTTACTTTGTGATTGTTGTCATTTCTTGTTGAGTGGACTTCTATATCTTGTTCCTCTTGCTAGCATGTTTTTCACTTGCTCTGCTAAGTAGTCTTCTTGACATGACTACTTTGTTCTTTATATCCTACTTTCTTCATTTTCATTACATGTTCCATTTTGACTCTATTTCCTACATAACTACTTGTGTTGTATGTACCTTATTTGTATGATGGTTATACTTCCATTTTCTTTGGAGATGCATATTGAGTATCATTTATTTTGTACTCATACTATACTTCTTCATCCTGCAGATCATAGTACAAGTCCTTGCAATAGATTGCTTGTATGGCACAATGTTTTTAGATATTAGAGAGTGGGGTGAGCTCCCTGCATTTGAGGCTACTGATTTATAATCTCTTTTAGCTAGGCTAGTTTTTATGTTGTTCTTAGCGATCGCCTATACTGATTTTGTATTTTTTAAGCTTTGTAATCCTTTTTTAGTAGATTCTCAAATGCTGAGTGATGCCAGGTTTTGGGATTATTTCATGGTTTTCTTCTCTCCACTTTGTTATTAGCTTTTGTTTTCTATTGTTATCTTCCATGTGATAGCTTGTTACTCATAATTATGGGTTAGGCTAACCTATTAGAGGGTCATAATAAGTCCTAGCATGGTTTGAGAAACTGGATCATGACAAAGTCCCTTGATTTGATTTTAAAAAATATCAAAATACAAATAAGATCAATTGTTTTTCTTATTAAAAATTAAGAAGACATTTTTATGGTTTATGCACATTTTTGAGTGAAAAATCAATGAATCTTCATTGATTTTTGTAAGTTCGTCCTTCAAAAAAATCATTGAAAATCACATAATCTACCTATTTTAGTCCTCGATCTTTTATATTTTTTTGACAATGATAAAATCTTTGATCAAAAGTAGTAAAAAAGAATCTTCACATGATGTGTAAACTAGATTGCACATGCAGGAGGGTGCTGGAGAATACAATTAAAAAGTGATCAAGAAATTCTCATTATGAAATTTAAAATAAAATATTGCATAAAATTTTTTCTTTATATAACAGAGATTCTATAGATTATACATATATATGCATATATATACATTTTTAAAAAAAATTCTTTTTACATGTATACTTATAGAAGAAAATTCCGGAAGGCACCAATTATGCGTAATACAGTAAGTAAACTATTAAAATTACAAACAATAATAAAGAAAAGTAAATGGAGTTTAAATGGGGCATATTATTTAATTAGAATATTTTATGTACAATCCTACAAGGCTTCTATTGCATTATTTATTTTACAAAATGATCTTGGATGTCAAGTTAGCAAGACACCATCCTCACCCTCTAAAATGTTTTAAAATTAGTATTTTAGTGGCCCTCCAATATTTGATGGATTGACTTAAAAGGGGGAGATTTTACGTGTGGTATATCTTCTAGGTTTTGTTTTTCTCTTATTGCTTATTCCTAGTCATTTCCCTACCTCCCTTCTTCCAAGAACAAGAGAAAAATTTAGGCAGAGGAAGAAAGAGGAGTCCGGGGAGATGGGTAAGTACATGGAAATGTTGGATGCGGGTGCCAAAATTGCCAATAGGATTCGAGCGCATTATCCCCAAACCTCCGGCTTATACTATCATCCCCCTACATCTAATAGTAGAACCATGTCAAAAAATGCAACATCTTCGGTAGAGTCTTTTTCTATCAAAGTTGATCATGATGAAATGGACACAAAAGAATTCATTCTTTTTATTGTAATTGGATGAAAAGTGTGGAATCAACTTTTTCCTTTTGCTTTCTCTTGAAAAACTATAAAATTCTTCTGTATTTATATTATTGGGAGTATCTTGATCAATATTTTAATCGAGTTTGATATAATATTTTACCCATCTTTTTACCCGACTTTTGTTTAAATTTTATATACTCACATAAATGTTCAAAATGTATAAATACATGAGAAGAAATCATTTCACATTTTAATTATCCAGGATTGAAATTAACTTACTTGATCTATCCGAATTCAAATCATATTATTCCAATAAATATGTAATTATTATTGCTTCCAAACACACACACACACAAGTATACGAGAACATACAAGTAATAAAGTGATCAAGTCGAGTGACGAATCCACATTAACTGGTAATTTATTATTAACTGGTTAAACCATTGGTCATGACCAAAGCTAGGCTATTGGCATGACACAATGATCAAAACCTTGAGGGACTCCTACTAAGCCATCATTTATATCATTGAAGAGAATTCATAACATATACAAAGTATTAACAATTCAATAGAATAAATGTAGAAATGATCACAAAATAGAGTTCATTAGAAAAGGAACAACCAAGTCAAAGAGAGACGACATAGACTCTTACACATAGTGTCCAATAATGCCTCTACGTACTCTAGGATGGGTAGAGACTATGATATTTTCCTAGATCACCATCAAAAAAAATAAAGGAGAAGGTTAAAATTAGCAATTCGAACCATCAAATAGTATAATTATTAGGTAGCCACAAACCATGAGGACTTACCAAACAAGCAAATCTTCAAACTCCAAACTAGCCGGTAGAGTGTAGAGTAGGATGAACGTCGTCCCCTACATTTTTAAATAATGTATGAAATTATATGTGTTAGCATATTTGAATGTACTAAGTATACGAGCATATGCAATAATGTATAAGTCATAGTATGCAATAGACCTATAAAGACATCATAATGGAAAATTAATTTAAAATTTGTCAAAATAAATAATATGATTAATGTATCATGATATCATACTAGTGGTTAGAGAGTGTCACGCCCTAAGTTAAGCTTTAGGTGTTAAACCGGGATTAGAATTCCTATGAAAATCGCTACCAAGCCATATTAGCATATCAATCATACCTAACATAAGTAAATCAATAATAGAAAGCAAAGTGAAAGGTGAATCCAAAAATAAAGCTTAGGTCTAATTAAAGAAAATTATACAAATATTTGTCTAGATATGCCTCTACTATACTAACATTGATGGGAGCACAAAACAAGCTACTAGCTCTATAATGATCGGTTTGGTCATTTTGGGCATTATCTATAAACAATTACTAGTTTACCCTTTTGTAAGTTGTTTTGGGCCTATTTATAATTATTTGAATAGTTGGAAGTGGAATACTGAGTTTTAAAAGTTGAAAATATGAATTTTGGCATTTTACAAGACTTAAATTATTGAAAAAGTGAGTTTTTATACCAATACGAGATTTTCGAGGTTAGACTGGGGATCCGTCAGTTACATTAGCTTTGAGATATTGAAACTGAACTATGGGAAGTTATAGAACTAAATTTGGAGCTAAAATGAGGTTTTTAGGCCCAAAAATGTGATTTTAATCGTTTCCAGAACCAAATTTTGACTTTGGTCAACATTCATAGTTTGCAAGGTCAGATCGTAATTTTGACAGTTCCACTAGTTCCTGTCATGACCCAAGCCTGGAACCTAGACATGACATAGCAAATGGGGAATCGGAAGGAACCCCAAACAAGCCTCTTAACATATCATTCACATATCCTTGGTTGCAGAAGCAAATAAACATCAACAAGTGATATAATTAAAAGGGAAATGGGTCTAAAGAAGGTCTTTTATAATCGCAAAAGCATAAAAAAGTCAAGCTTATAGCATAAATACATCATATTATGCAATAACACCACTAACTTGGAATGGAGCGGGGGCCAACTCACTTTTGGGGCTCACTCTCATAATAATAAGTAGTCAACATAAGAAAGAGTCTAAACATAACATGAAGTAAATAGACATTGTCCACAGAATCGAGGACTCACCAAAGCTTTCTCGGAGAATCAAACTAGCCATATGAAGGAAGATGATTGAAAGGAACTTCGATTCCTACATGGTGATATCATGTAGACATAGAGTATGTGTTAGTACGTTTCAATGTACTAAGTATGCGAGATGCAATACAACAAATACATAAGCCAATATGTCCAAAATCGATAGTCATAAGCAATGGATATATATAAAATCTCAACATGGCATGCATGATCAATGCTTTTAATAAAATATGCTTGTAAAATATTAAACTTGCATAGCACATAATACATGTGTGGAAAGAGACCTTAACCAACATAGACCAAGCGAGCTACTACTTGGAATCCAAGTTAGGTCACCCCCTTGGCAAAGTGATCGAGGCATGTCACTCCCTTGACAAGGTGATCGAGGCATGTCACCTCTCGACAATGTGTGTTCTACTTGCCATGGTAGCCATACAACAAATAATCTAAGGCATGTCGCACTCTTGTCACGGTGATTGACGCATGTCACCCCCTTGACATGGTGTGGTATAACTAGATGGATCTACTAGAAAGCCATAAGAGAGATCATGTATAATCATATGGTGGCACAAAGTTTAGAGACTAAAGACTTTATATAAAGACCCTTGAGTCGAGACCCCATCTTAAGTCTCAATCGATGCTTATTCAAATTCCACAGAATAATTGAAATAATCATACTTTGATCATAACATGAATAGCTTGTAAAAGACATGATAACATGACTTGATAAGTCATAACCATGCTTGACCTCTAATTGTGAGCCTAACTTGGACATGAGAATAGATAATAATTATACATGTTCCCTTGCTTTAACATGAATGGCTCACAAGAGGTGAAAATCTTGAAATAAGGCTTAACTTAATACTTGTAACATGATCGACACTTTTCATGAATTCAATACATACTTGAAAGCCCTTAATAATCATAAAGTCACTTGACTTTTAAATCATGTAATAGATCATCAATAACTTGAGAATTGTTTTCATGTCATTTTATTAAACACATGGTGGGTTCGTGATACTTGTTCAAAACCATGCAATTCAATAGTGAAATAATATGAGTAAACTCAATCCAAATCAACCCACCAACATGGTAGTAAAACCCTCATGTAGAGGGCCTTGAAATCCATCACCAAAAGCTCATATTAATTCATATTTTCATAGCTCAAAACATGCATAGTCTCAATAGACAAAAGCAATTCATGGAACATGCTTGAAATAGAAATTCATGTATAATCAATCAATACTTGTCTAAACCCCAACATGATTTATGCTCGTACTTCATAATAAGAGATAACCATAGGTAATAAAACTTGAAAAAATGCAATTTTTATAAAAATAGTAGGTTGAGCTCCAGGGGTGAAAGGACCCACGGATGAAGACCCACATCCCTTAAGCTTTAAATTCCTTGAGGTGAAATTGATGTAGAGTTAGAGATTGAAATGAGTCCTTGAGGCCCAAAATTGAGCTTGAAAATTCTTAGATTTTAATGAGAGAATTGATAACGTCTAAGAGAGGTTTGAGAGAGGGTTTTGTGAGTTATAGAGTTGAAAAATGGCTAAGTATAGGAGATTTTACGCTTAAGTATGCATGGGGCAATGATCCCAATGCCCTTGGGTGAAATAGGAGAAGTAAGGAATAAATTACATTGGTTCGTGCCCCTAGCGTATTGTATACCAGACGTGGACATCAAATAACACAGTGGCACGCCCCAGGCACGTCGTGCCCTGTACGCGGACAGCCACTAGAAATCATAAAATTAGCAAAAATTGTTTTTCACTATGGGTCCTCTAAAATCCAGGTTATACCCATTTTGCCACTCAATTTTGCCCATTGATCGAGAATCTAAAGTCAGAGTTTTGAAATCATGCACGAATTTTGAGATATATGGAAATTATGATTGTGGGGCATTTCAATATCTCCTCCTTGGGAACATTCATCCATGAATGTCAAAGAAACATGCATAAGAGAAGTAATCATAATGATTTTAGCCTGACATGAATGCAACAAATGCATTCCAACATGATTTTCAAAAATCTCAACATGAATGTCAAAAATCACTATAAACTTGTTACCATGAACATGAATGCTTGCAAGATTACATGAGGGATGAAACATAGGACTTCAAATCATAGATAGGATTGAATTTGTTATCTTAAGCTTGAATAGAATGAAAGAGGTACGGTTATTGTTTGTTCATGTCCACCTCAGCTTCCCAAGTGACACTTCCAACTTGTTGATTCATCTAAAGGACCTTGACAAATGATATACCTTTGGTCCTCAACCTTTTCCTTTATAATCCTTATTTTCTCCATGAAATCCATTACCAAGTCCGATCCAATTAAAACTATCCCATCAATAAATCTCCTTTAAATCTCTATATATCTTTATGGAACTTGAGTGAATCGAGTAGGATGAATTATGGGTCTCCTTCAAAATTAACTCATTTAAGTCATCAACATTAGGCACACATAGCCTACCTTGGTACCTTAGAGCACCATCTCTCCCTTGGGACAAAACCTCTACTTTACCATCCTTCACCTAGGCCTTTAACTCTAGCAAGACGGGTTCAAGATTTTTTTTGACTTTACCTCTCAATCAAAGAAGATTTAGAACCATCAACAACCACCACACCATTATTTCTAACCTAAGAAACCTAACCCCCAACCTAACCAACCGGTGAACTTCTCTAGCCACCTCCTAACCCCATCATCAATATGAGCTAGGCTACCAAAGGACACTCTACTTAGAGCATTGGGCACAACATTAGCTTTGCCAGGATGATACTATACACTCATGTCATGATCTTTAAGAAGCTCTAACCACTTTCTTTGTCTCAAGTTAAGATATTTTTAAGTGCACACTCATGTCATAATCTTTAAGGAGTTCAAACCACCTTCTTTACCTCAAGATAAGATCTTTTTATGTGAACACATATTGGAGACTCTTGTGGTCGGTAAAACACATCAACATGAACCCCATACAAATAGTGATGCCAAATTTTCAAAGCAAACACCACAGCTGCCAATTAAAGATCATGGGTGGGATAGTTTCGTTCATCCAACTTAAGTTATCTAGAGGCATATGCTATCACCTTGCCATTTTGCATAAAAATAGACCTCAAACTAATTCTTGAGGCATCACAATATACCACAAATGCTTCTGGTAGAGCAAAGATAGGAGCGGAGACAAGCTTTTTCTTTAAGGTTTGAAAACTCTTTTCACATTCATCGGTCCACACAATGTTACCTTCTTCTGGGTCAACTTTGTCATAGGAGAACCAATAGAAGAAAAGCCATTCAAAAACCTTCGATAGTAACCCGCTAAACCCAAGAAACCCATAATATCTGATGGAATCAAGGGTCTAGGCCAATTTTTATCACCTCCATCTTTTAAGGATCCACCTTAATGCTATCACCCGACACCACATACCATAGAAAAGTAACCTTTCTCAACCAAAATTCACATTTTTTTCATATTTAGCAAATAACCTTCATTTCTCAAGATTTGCAACACCACCCTCAAGTGATTCACATACTCTTTCTCACTCCGGAAAGAAATCAATATATCATCAATAAAGACCACCACAAATATGTCAAGGTAGGGTTTAAAGACCCTATTCATGAGATCCATAAATATAGCCAGTGCATTAGTCAACCCAAAGAACATAACCACAAACTCAAAGTGCCCATACCTAGTCCAAAAGGTCATCTTGGGAATAGCACACTCCCTTACTTTTACATGGGTATTTGAACCAAAGATTAACATTAGAAAAGTGACTATCCCTTTGCAGTTGATAAAAAAGGTCATCAATCCTTGGTTGAGGGCACTTGTTCTTTATGGTAACCTTATTAAATTATCAATAATCAATAAACATTCTAAGAGAACCATCATTCTTCTTCACAAATAACACTAGTGCACCCCAAGCTGACTTACTAGGTATTATGAAACCCTTCTCCAATAATACCTCAACTGATCCTTCAACTCCTTCAATTACACCGAGGCCATACAATAAGGGGAAAAAGAATGGGTTGTGTACTAGGAAGGAGGTCTATACAAAAGTCTATTTCCCTTTTGGGAGGGACACTAGGGAGCTCATCGGGAAAAATATCAAAAACTCATTTACCACAAAAACTGACTCAATAAGAAGGACTTTAGACTCAACATTCCTATCCCTCACAAGCTGATAAATGTAACCCTTAGAAACCAACTTTTGGACTTTCAGATAAGAAATAAATCTACACTTGACCACCACATTATGACTTCCCACTCAAGGATGGGCTCATTAGGGTATTGGAATTTAACCTTACGGATTCTACAATCAATGGAGGCATAATATGCATGTAACCAATCCATCCCAAGAATGATATCAAAATCCACCATATCTAATTCAACAAAATCACAAGGCAAGACTTTATACAATATGTACACGGGACAATTTCTATAGACTCCTTTTAGCAACAATGGCCTCACCAATGGGGGTAGGCACTTCATAGGGTTCATGCAATAATTTGGGATACACATGAAGCTTATTAGCAACGAAAGGAGTAATGAAAGAAAGAGTGTCACCCAGATCTATCAATGCATACATATCATAATAAAAAAATATTTAACATACTTGTGAAGCACTACTCCAAATGTAGTCACCCCTAGAGGGGTATAGTTGAGAACGTCGATGGTCATCCTCATAATTCTTAGTAACCAATGGACAATGTCTCAGCTTATGATGCTTTGCACCAAACTCAAAATATGCACTCGAACTGGCCAAACAATCTCCCAGATGGTACTTTCCACACTTGTGGCATGGAGGAGAAGCTTGCACACCAATACCCTTGCCTTTCCTTTGAGCATATGGACAATCAACAATTTTGTGGCCCATCTTGCCATACCAAAAGCATTCAGCCCTATTCCTCTAACATGTGCCACCATGATTTCTCCCATATTTTGGGAACCTAGGATGGGTCACTCCACCATTACCACCAGGCCTGACATATGGAAGCCTACTTTCAAATTGAGCCATTCTTCTCCCTTCCTTTAAAGCCACTGGGCAATCTCTTATCTTATGCTCAACACTGCCACACTTGAAACAATCTTTGGTGCCTACCAAACACCTTCATTGATGCTTCTTGCCACACCTTTGAAAAGTACCAGAAAGGATCCTTTTCTTCTTGTAATTGGGAATTGGTAGACTAGTAGAATATGAGGTAGCAACAACTCGAGCCTCATATCCTTCCTCTCCTTTCTCGTATCCCTTGAAGTCTTGGGGGCACCCACTTATTGATTGAGTTAAGCAGTTACAACCTTGGCCAATAGCCATAAAGCATTACGAACCTCCGCATTTGACATGTCACCATTGGGAAGTTGACCTATCACACCCCAAGCCTAGGGCCTAGATATGACTGGCGAATGGTGGACCCGAAGGAACCCCAAACAAGTCTCATAACATATCATTACACATCCTTGGTCGCGGAAGCTATTAAAATGACAAGTAGAGATAAGCATAAGTAAGGGAATAGGGGATAAGTGTAAACTTCCATATCATAACATCAGTAAACAACAGAGTCAAGGCTCATAGCATAAATGCATAACATATCCAATAACACCTCTACTACATGGATAAGAGTGGGGGTTACGATAAACAACCGGGCTCACCCTTATAATCAATACATAAATAAAAGAAAGATAATCTTAACACATAGCAAGAGGTCATAAGTAACATCCCTGGAATGGAGTACTCACCAACTAGGTTAAGAGATAATTGTACTAGCCACGTAGAGAAAGAGGATGATCAAGCAGTGCACCAGTTCTTACATAGTGACATCATGTAGGGATAGAGTATGTGTTAGTATGTTTAAATGTACTAAGTAGTAGGATACAATGTAACAATAGCTAGGCATCATAAGAAAAATGCATTATAATTCTCAATAGGTAGCATAATAGTAAGATGGTATGTAGGAGTATGCTTATATAAAACATGCTTACATTGAACATAATACACGTGTAAGAAAAGACCACTATCATATTGGTGGATCGATGCACGCTACCACTCTTGGTGATTGAGGTAAAAACTGTTTCAATTATTTGTGGATAGTCGCACCCTACCACCCGTAGTGACCGAAGTACAAACCCCCCGATATGGTTGCCAGGGTATAGACCCCCAACATAGTTGGTGGATCATCACACCATACCATTCATGGTGACTGAGGTAAAAGCCCCTCCACATGGTTATCAAGGTACGAACCCCTAGACAGGATTACCCGGTGTGTAATCCCTTAGTAGGACATAGTCACATTCAAATACTATATAGAGAATACCATATACATGTATTAATTTCATCATTATTATATCAACATTTCATCATCATATAGTCATTCATCTCATAAGATATGCATTGGACCTTCAATTCCTCAAGAACCCATAACCAGATATTTTATCAAACACTTAGAGGGTGTGTAGTGCTAGCGTAAAACCATACAATTCAAGATTGTTATCAGGCTATAAAATTCAATGCAAAAACATTAATAGATACTTGGTAACACCCTCAAGCAATATACATCAAAACCCTTTATCAAATCTTACATTAGATTTTAGATTCATAGCCCAAAACATTGTAAAAAAGTCATAATTTCATAGACTCTACATAGTGTGGAGTGATCATTTTCATAATAAATAAGACCCACATGGAAATCAACTTTGAATCATTCAATTTAAGTAAAAAGGAATCATGGCATCATGGGTGAAAGGAACCCATGAAAGAAACCCACATGCCTTAGCTTTGGAGATGAACTTGATGAAGATTGGAGATAGAGACTTGAAGCTTGGTTGAATTTCTTAAGATCCAGAGAGGGTTTTAGGACTAGAATTTAGGAGATGAAATATTGGTCAAGTATTTGAATGAGTATTGGGAAATATTTACAATGATATGAGGGTGAAAAATGACTAAGTATAGGTAATTTCACATTTGGGAACACTTAAGCCCAGGACCAAAAAGTTTTGGACAACACAAAATTTAATTGGATAGAAAATACATAGGTACATGTGATGGACCCATATTAAAAATATGATTTCTTCATCTGCGGGCCCCAAATGCCTCACGCCAGGTGCGCATAAACCTCACTGAAAATTACATTCTAGGAAAATCAAAATTGCTAATCGATTGCTCTTAAATTGGGGTTAGACCCCTTTTCCACTCAATTTGACCCCCCGAACAAGAATATGATATTGGATTTTTGATATTGCGCATGAATTTTGAGATATATGGAAATTACGATTTTGGGCACTTCCGAGGCATATTTTTGGGCACTTTTTGGGGTCATTAAATAACCCTCAAGTGAGAGATGGTTATCGTCATATCCACTATTCTGAATAGCTTGAGACATATTTTGAAATATAATGGTTAGAAATTAGTAATAAGCCCTAGAGGACTCAGCTCTACCGCATGACTAGATCATAAAGAAGTGAAACATTTCCTAACACGCCTCAGAGCCTCCTATTCATGGTTATGGCACACTTCACAACTATGAATGAGACTCTAATCAATGTGGTGTGTTGGAGTTTTTAGGACCATTAACAACCTATTACTCTGATACATAGCTTATCATGATGCAAGCCTAGGGCCTAGACGTGACACGACGAATGGGGAACTTGAAGGAATCCCAAACAAGCCTCTTAGCATATCTTTCAGACATCCTTGGTCATAGAAGCAAATAAACATCAACAAGTGCTATAACTGAAAGGGAAATGGGCCTAATAGATGTCTTTGATAATCACAAAAGTATACAAGAGTCAAGCTCAAGCATAAATGCATCATAATATCCAACAACACTTCTTAATTTGAATAGAGCGGTGGCCAAGACACTTTCCGGGCTCAGCCTCCTAATAATAAGTAGTCAACATAAGAAAGAGTCTTAACATAACATGAAGTAAATAGATATTATCCTCGAAATTGAGGACTCATCATAGCTTTCTCCGAGAATTGAACTAGCTATGTGGTGGAGGATGATCAAAAGGAGCTTCGGTTCTTGCATTGTGATATCATGTAGGCATAGAGTATGCATTAGTATATTTGAATGTACTAATTATGTGGGATGCAATGGAACAAAGACATAAGCCAATATGTTCAAAATGCATAATCATAAGCACTGTATATATATATATAATCTCAACATGACATGCATGATCTATTCTTGTAATAAAACATGCTTGTAAAACATTCAACATATAACACACATAATATATGTGTGGGAAGAGACCTTAACTGACATAGACCAAGTGAACTACTACTTGGAATCCAAGGTATGTCACCCCCTTGGCAAAGCGATCGAGGCATGTCACCCCCTCGACAAGGTGATTGAGGCATGTCACCCCCTTGACAAGGTGTGATCTACTTGCAATGATAGCCATATAATGAAAAATCCAACATATGGCATCCCCTTTTCAAGGTGATCAAGGCATGTCATCCCCTCGATAAGGTGTGGTATAACTAGATGGAACCACTAGAAAGCTATAAGAGAGATCATGTATAATCCTATGGTGGCACATAGTTTAGAGAATAAAAACTTTATGTAAGGACCCCTTGAGTCGAGCCCTTATCTTAAGCCTCAATTAGTGCTAAGTCAAATCCTACGGAATAAATGAAATAATCATCCTTTAATCATAACATGAATAGTTTGTAAGAGACATGATAATATATTGAGTAGCTCAAAAATATGCTTGACCTCTAATAGTGACCTTAACTTGAATATGAGAGTAGATAATAATTATACATGATCCCTTTCTTCAACATGAATAGATCACAAGAGGTGAAAATCTTGGAATAGGGCTTAACTTAATACTTGCAATTCAATACCTACTTGAAAAACCTTAATCATCATAAAGTCACTTGAATTTTAAATCATATAATAGATCATCAATAACTTTTCATGAATTCAATATATACTTGAAAGCTCTTAATCATCGTGAAGTCACTTGACTAGTAAATCATGTAATAGATCATCAATAACTTGAGAATTCTTGTCATGTCAATTTATCAAACACATGGTGGGTTCATGATACTTGTTCAATATCATGCAATTCAAAAGTGAAATAATATGAGTAAACTCAATGAAATTCAACCCACCAACATGGTAGTAAAACCCTCATGTAGAGTGCCTTGAAATCATCACCAAAAGCTCATAATAGTTCGTAGTTTCATAGTTCAAAAGATGCATAGTCCCAATAGACCAAAGTAATTCATGGGACATGTTTGAAATAGACATTCATGCATATTCAATCAATACTTGTCAAAACCCCAATATGATTTATGCTGATATTTCATAATAAAAGATACCCATAGGTAATACATTTGAAAATATGCAATTTTCATAAAAACAGAAGGTTGGGCTCCATGAGTGGAAGAACTCATGGATGAAGACCCACATACCATAAGCTTTAAATTCCTTGAAGTGAACTTGATGTATATTTAGGCTTGAAATGAGTGCTTGATTCCCAAAATTGAGCTTGAAATTCTTCGATTTGAATAAGAGAATTGACAGAGTCTTAGAGAGGTTTGAGAGAGGATTTTGTGAGTTATAGAGTTGAAAAAATGCCAAGTATGGGAGAGATTGCACCTTAAGTGGGCATGGGGCTGTCACCCCAATGCCTTTAGGTGAAATAGGAAAAATAAGGAAAATATTACACTGGTCACGCCCCTGGCACGACACGGACCAGACGCGAACTTCAAATAACACAGTGGTGCGCCCCAGGCGCGTCATGCCAATGGAAATCATAAAATTACCAAAATTTGGTTTTAGTATGGGTATTCTAAAATTTGAGTTATACCTATTTGTCACTTAAATTTGCCCCCCAATCGAGAATATAAAGTCAGATTTTTAAAATTAGGCACAAATTTTGAGATATATGGTAATTACGATAATGGGGCATTCCGAAGCACATATGGAGAATTTTAATTCCTAAGGTGAAACTAACTCTAAAAATGATCTCAAAATAATTTTTGGAGTTACTAAGGGCAGTTTTGATATTTTGAGTTTTAAACTAGTTTTATTGACTTGCATTGATAAATATGGAAAAGAGGCCATGAAACTGATTTCTAATGATTCCACTGAGTCCAAATTGTTGTTTCTGAAATGGAAATGTATTTAGTTTGACAAATTCTAAGTTCGAATGAGTTTAGAGAGTTCATTCCGAGTAGGAAAATTGGACTTCATTGTTGTTTTGCTGATATTTGGTGCAAGTGGATTTTCTTCTCCCCCTACACAGACAAACCTCCATGTTCGCGGAGGTGTGGGTCTGCTAAGCTCCCCATTCACAAACTATGTCCCTCGTTCATGGAGTCGTGGCCTGCTTCTCTCCGCATTTGTGGGATGGGCTCTGCGACTGTAGAGTGATTTTTATACCTGGACAGTTTTAAACTCGCAAAACACTTTTTCTAATCCATTTTCAAAGTTCCAAGCTTTTTGGGTGATTTTGAAGAAAGTTTTTCAAAGATTTTTATTGGGTAAGTGTTTTTAGAAAAAAACTAATCATTTTCTGTGACTTTTATCTTGATTTTGTTGTTGATTTCATGAAACTAAACACCCGAAATTGAGGTTTTTAGACAATGTTTTTCAAACTTTAACTATTGATTTCTCATTCAATTTAAGCTTCATTTTAATGGGATTTGACCCATGAACTCTATTTTTCATGTAGAACTTAATTTCGAAATTAATTTCTAGATGTGAGACTTTCGAAATTTAGCCCTATTTTTTACCATTTGAGTATCAAAATTCTTCCCTTAATGATTTTCACCTATGAACTCTTTTTTTCATGTAGAACTTTATTTTGAAATTAATTTCTAGATGTGACACTTTCAAATTATAGTCCTAATTTTGACAATTTTAATATAAAAATTCGTCCCTTGTTGAATAGTATCCAATATTGATAGGGATAATAAAATTAGGTGGTCAAATCAATGACTTGAGTTGATTGAAAGCTTGTTCGAGTGCGATTTTGGGATCGAGGTAGGTTCGGCTAACCTTTTGGGACTGGATTTGAGTTATTGATCTTGTTCATATGATAATTGTAAGATTGAGATGGATAAATGTGTAATTGAGTTGATGTATTGAAATGATGATGGAAAAGTGATTCCAATTAAGCCGAACTATGGCAAAATTTTGATCCTACTGATGCTCTAAGATGAATTATGATGAAATGATGAGGACTTGAGATAAATTGTGACTAAATGAGACTTGTGAGACCAATTGGGATGAGTAAGGTCTAGTATTATTGATATGCTTGCATCATGGGGACAAGTTATGTCTGGTTTGATTATTATATTTGTATATTTGGGAAGAGCTAGGTTCGGTATCATTATGATACTTGCATATTTTGGGTGAGTTAGGTCCGACAATATTAATTTCTTGCATACTTGTTCCTAGTAAGGTTCGATATTATTGCATATTTGATTATTGATATAGTTATGATGATCTAAAATATGATAGATGGTGTGGGCATTAGCTGTGACACTTGATATTACTCCTTGAGTATATATGATTATTATGTGTTTCATACATTTGTATTCCTATTTTAATGCTATTAAATGTTTAAATGCATATTTGGCTTACACTATTGATTTACATTTATTGTGTGTGCTTGTAACATCCCTTGACCCAGGTAGGAGGCAAGGACATTATTATTCACATTGGTACCACCTCTTTGACCCAGGCAGGAGGCAAGGGTGAGATTCATAC
Organism: Solanum virginianum; assembly: GCA_000787875.1. NCBI lineage: Eukaryota > Viridiplantae > Streptophyta > Magnoliopsida > Solanales > Solanaceae > Solanum > Solanum virginianum. The sequence goes on along the minus strand of DF364484.1, from coordinate 2,924 downwards.
TTCATATACCTTGACCAAGGGTAGGTGGCCAAGAGTTGGAATCATATTATCACTTGACCACAGGCAGGTGGCAAGGTTGTGGCCTTCTGATGCTCCTTGACTATGGGCAGGTAGCAAGGCTGTGACACCCTTGGTATTTGGATTCACGAATTATGTATTAAATTTCATAATATGGTTATATAGCATCATGGACTCTTGAGGATATTTTAGCTCATTATTGTTATATTTTTTTTATCTTATGCTAACCTTTTTGGATGCAGGGATAGTGTTCTTCTTTATTAAATGCTTGCTTTAATTTTTCTTATGTAGTTAGTTAAACCTATTGGATACATTTTGGTGTACTCACTCTTGCTCTGCATCATCCCTATAGATCAAGCATAGGGACTGGCACAGGGAAGCTGATTCACTCTTTTGGACTTTGCTGCATCCTTTCATGATCTTACCAGTGAGGCTCAGACTTCAAATTGCCATGGATCCTTGAGATTTCCTTACTTTCCATTTAGACTTGTATCAATAGCAATGGATCCTTGAGATTTCCTTACTTTCTTTTCAGACTTGTATAAGTCGCAATGGATCCTTGAGATTTCCTTACTTTTTTTCAGCCTTGTATTGGATTTTGTAAGATAGTATTGTATTTCTTTTAAGACAGTTATATTTATCCTTCAGTACTGTTTTAGATTCTCTTGTACTAATGACTATAGGTTTTGGAGATTTCTTATGTCATGAGTTTATTTCCACTTCATTTATCTTTCTTTAGTTGCAATATGTTTTGAGTCATGACAAGTTTGGTATCAAGCTCTAAGTTTATTGGGCTCTTAAGTTAATAACATGGTGTCTAGTGGAGTCTTATCAATCGGTATGTAGACGTACACACCCACCTTTGAGAGACTACAAGATGCTAAAGAAAATTTTTCACATCTTGCTCCTATTCATGTGTTTCGTCATATCACTTGTTTGAAAGTATCTAATCCACTCCATCTGCACAAAAGCCGATTACTCGATCCCATTGCTTAATGAGGGAGCCTAAGGCAGCGATGCAACTCCCACTCAAGGTTGAGGAAGAGTTTGTGATAGGGCCAGGGGCCAAAGGATTTCTAAAGGTGTAGCTCCGTCTAGGGACAAATCCGATCGACTTCTCTATAACCTACTGTCAGGACCCACCTAGGGACCTGACCAGTGCCCGATAGGGACACTCTATACTCTTTTTATTTTTAACCCTTGAGGATAGCAACAGGCGGAATTCTACCAACAATTCGGCAGAGTTTCCTCTGTTTTACTGACTAACCTCACCTGCAAGAAAACACAGCCAGCTAATCCAGACAACATATAGATATCATATCATATACATAGGCGGGCCGAATAGGCATCCGCTGCGGTCTCGCCACCTGTAATTGCAATAAACATATATGCAGAATAGAATACTGTTTACAACTCTTTTGCATAGCATGGGCTGACTTATACATTACTTCCCCCAAGTATCCACAGACCTCTACAGAGTGACATATCAT
>DF364485.1:0-28394 GCA_000787875.1 Solanum virginianum | reverse complement strand
TTCATGTATACAACATAGCATAATCTTCGGCACCATAAGTAGTTACGACCGATAGGAAATGAGCCAACATATCATTCTATGAACTAAAACCCAAATAGAGTCAAAGTGTTTTCAAGTCTTAGGCAACCCAACCACAAAATCCATATTGATTTCCTCCCATTTCCAAGTAACACATGGATATCTTGGGCTAGGCTACCCAGTCTTTGATGTTCGGCTTTAACTTGTTGGCAGTTGTGACACATGGATATGAACTTAGCAATATGTCACGGGCCTTGAGTCCGGCGTAGCGCACAACGCTCGTGCGGCATCCCGGGGTCCCTCTCAGTACAAAGTCACATTTGAGTTGTTATTTCATATACAATGTTTCCTGCCCTACATATTTAGTACATTATCTCGTACTAACGTCCCTTACGGGGGACCTGCATTTCATGGTGTAGGTACAGGTGCTAGTAGATCTCCCAGTAGGAGTACAAGTTATCCAGCTTTTGTCACCAAGTTCCAAGTTGCTTCGGAGCTTTGTATGTCTAGAGTTTATATTTTTGTATTGTACAGTTGGTAGAGGCAGGGCCTGTCCTGACTCATATCAGATACTTGCTCTGCCCAAGGATCCGCGCTCCTAGCACAACGCGCCAAGGGCACAGATCGTCTCTGGAAATCAATTTTTTTGAAAAATTATATTTTGCTATGATTACTCTAAAATCAGCGTTATACAAATTTTCCAATCAATTTTCCCCCCTGATCACAAATATGAAGTCCAATTTTTGATATAACACACGAATTTTGAGATATATGGAAATTACGATTATGGGCATTTTCAAGGAATATTTCTGGGCATTTTTTAGGCTTTTCAATATTTCTCCCTTAGGAACATTGGTCCCTGAATGTCAAAGAAGCATACATAAGAGAAGTAATCATAAAGAACTCAGCCCAACAAGAATGTAACAATGCACTTAGACACCATTTTCAAAAATTTCAACACGTGTCAAAAATCAACATAAACTTGTCAACATAAATATGAATGCATGCAAAATGACACACAGGCTGAAACTTATGGCTTGAAATCATATAGGGGAACTTAAATTAGTACCTTAGGCTTGAATAGATTGAAAGAGATATGTGTATCACTTCCTCATGTCTGCCTAGGCTTCCCATGTCTCACTTTCAATGTGTTGGTTTCTCCAAAGAACCTTGACGGAAGCTACAACCTTGTTTCTCAACCTCTTCACTTGTCTATCCAAAATTTTTACTGGAACCTCCTCATAAATTAAATTATCTTATACCACACCCACACTATCCAAAGGGACAATAGCACTTGGTTCTCCCACACACTTTGTCAACATAGATACATGGAAGACTGGATGAATCATATTTATATCAATGGGAAACTCCAACTCATAGGCCACCTCACCAATCCTCCTCAACACACTATAAGGACCCACAAACCATGGGCTCAATTTACCCTTCTTGCCAAACTGGACAACACCTTTCATGGTTGAGACCTTCAAATAGACACAATCACCAACCTTAAATTCAAGATCCCTTCTCCTCACATCGGAATAGGACTTTTATCTACTTTGGGCTGTTTTCAATCTCTCCCTAATTAACCTCACCTTCTCCAAGGCCACCACGACGAAATTTGGACCTAGTAAAGCCATTTCCCCCACTTTAATCCACCCAACTAGTGTTATGAAATGACTGCCATAAAGAGCCTCAAAAGGAGCCATACCAATACTTGAGTGGTATCTATTATTGTAAGCAAATTCAATGAGTGGAAGATGATCATCCTAACCACCCTTAAACACCAAAACATAAGCTCTAAGCATATCCTCAAGAGTTTGTATAGTCTTCTCGGCTTGGCCATCCATTTTAGGGTGAAAGGCCGTGCTAAGCTTAACTTTGGTACCAAGACCTATTTTGAAAGACCTCCAAAAGTAAGAAGTGAATTGAGAACCACAATCCAAAATGATAGACAAAGGTACCATGCAATCTAACCAACTCATGTATATACAACATAGCATAATCTTCGGCACCATAAGTAGTTACGACCGATAGGAAATGAGCCAACATATCATTCTATGAACTAAAACCCAAATAGAGTCAAAGTGTTTTCAAGTCTTAGGCAACCCAACCACAAAATCCATATTGATTTCCTCCCATTTCCAAGTAACACATGGATATCTTGGGCTAGGCTACCCAGTCTTTGATGTTCGGCTTTAACTTGTTGGCAGTTGTGACACATGGATATGAACTTAGCAATATGTCACGGGCCTTGAGTCCGGCGTAGCGCACAACGCTCGTGCGGCATCCCGGGGTCCCTCAGGCCCACGAACTAGCCTTACCCTCATGCGAAATCCAACTGGTTTTGCCCTGCCATGGGCTCATAAGGAGAGCGGCAATAGCTCCCAACCTGTTGTGCCTTTCGAATGCGTTGGTCCCCTTCATAGTCAGGTCCTAGACCAGCGACAAGCTCTCCTAACTTAACAGGGTCAGCATGCCCAACTCCGCTAGACCTTGACGTCTAAGGTAGAACTTCCCTTGACGCTATTGTCGCCCCAACTCCCACAAGCAGGCTACTCTCAGTTAGTCTGCTCCATTCACTGGGCCTCAACACGGTTATGAAAAATGGTACATGACATTCTCCCCTACCCAAAGTCTAGCACGCCCTCGTACAAGGGGGAGATAGACTCTGCCCAAGGATCGTTGTACTAAATATCGCCTGCCCTCCGCGCCGCCTTTACCAAACCGCTCACAAAGTGTAGTCCAGCCTCACTGGTGGCCACCCATATTCCCTCTAGCCTATTTGCTCCCTTGACCATCGGGGGTGGAGCAGTCATCAGCATGCGCGCCTCCTGCCCCAATGTGTTCACTAGTCCTCTCCTCTAGGACCTCACCCTAGCGCAGCTCACTACAATATCAATAGTAAAACTTGGCTTTGATACCATCTGTCATGGGCCTAGAGTTCGGCGCAGCGCACAGCGCCCGTGCGGCGTCTTGGGGTCCCTCAACCCCGTGGACCAACCTTACCCTTATGCGGAATCCAACTAGTTTCCCCCTGCAGTAATAGCTCCCAACCAGTTGTGCCTTTCGAATGCCTCGGTCCCCTTCATAGTCAGGTCTTAGACCAGTGACAAGCTCTCCCAACTAAATAGGGTCGGCATGCCTAACTCGGCCAGACCGTGGCGTCTAAGGCAGAACTCCCCTTGACGCTATTGTCACCCAAACTCCCACAAGTAGACTACTCTCAGTCGGTCCACTCCATTCACTGGGTCTTAACACGGTCATGGAAAATGGTACGTGACAAATATCTCTCTTCATACCACCCCACTAACATACCTCCCTCAAATGTCTATACATCTTTGTAGAACTGAGGTGAATAGAGTAGGAATAATTATGAGCCTCATCTAATATTATCTTTCTTAAGTCATCAACACTAGGCACACAAAATCTACCTTGGTACCTAAGGGCACCATCTCCCCTTTAGGAGAAAACCTCCATTTTACCATCTCACACCAAGGCCATCAACTCTAGCAAGGCAGGGTAAAGATTTTTTTTTGCATTTACCTCCTCAACCATAGAAGATTTAGAACCAGTAACAACCAATATACCACCATCATCAACTTCTTCTAACCTAACCCCCAATTTTTTCCACCATTATCAACATGAGCTAGGTTACCCATCGACACCCTACTTATAGCGTAAGCCACAACATTAGCTTTGTCGGGGTGATAATGCACACTCATATCATAATCTTTAAGGAGCTTTAACCACGTTCGTTGTATTAAGTTAAGATGTTTTTGGGTGAACACATATCGGAGACTCTTATAATCGGTAAACACATCAACATGAACTCCGTACAAGTAGTGATGCCATTTTCAAAGCAAATATAATGGCTGCCAATTCAAGATCACGGGTGGGATAATTCTTCGTATGCACCGTAAGTTGTCTAGAGGCATATGCTATCACCTTATCACTTTGTATCAACATACACCCGAAACAAAATTCTTGATGCATTACAATATACAACAAATCCTTCTAATTCTTCTAGTAGGGATAAGAATGGAGTGGAAACAAGCTTATCCTTCATGGTTTGGAAATTCTTTTCACACTCATCAGTCCTGACAAATTTTGCCTTTTTTTGGGTCTATTTAGTTATAGGGGAAGCAATAGAAGGGAACCCATTAACAAACCTCTGGTAATAACCCGCCAAATCGTAAAAACTTCTAATATCCAATGGAGTCAAGGGTCTAGGCCAATTTCTAATCACCTCTGTCTTCTTAGGATCCACCTTAATGCTATTACTCAACACCACATGCCCTAGAAAAGCAACCTCTTTTTAATCAAAACTCATAATTTTCATGTTTAGCATAATTTGTCTCCTCCCTCAAGATTTGCAACACCACCCTCAAATGATCCACATGCTCTTCCTTACTATGAGAATAGATCAAGATATCATCAATAGAAAGTACCACAAACAAGTCAAGGTAGGGTTTAAAGACCCTATTCATAAGATCGAAGAATATAGCCAGTGCATTAGTTAATCCAAAGGACATAACAACAAACTTAAAGTTCCTATAGCTAATTCGAAAGGCTAGTTTGGGAATATCATACTCCCTCACTTTCACTTGGTGATACACGGACCGAAGAACAATCTTAGAGAAGTGACTAGCCCCTTGAATTTGATTAAAAAGGTCATCAATCCTTGGTAGAGGGTACTTATTCTTGATGGTGACTCTATTTAGTTGCCAGTAATCAATGCACATTCTAAGAGAACCATCCTTCTTCTTTACAAATAACACCAGTGCACCCTAAGGGGACTTATTAGGCCTTATAAAACCCTTCTCTAACAAATTCGTCAATCGCTCCTTCAACTATATCGAGGCCATATGGTAAGGGGAATAGAAATGGGTTGAGTATCGGGAAGGAGGTCTATACCAAAATCTATTTCCCTTTCAGGAGGAATACTGAGAAGCTCATTGGGAAAGATATTAAGAAACACATTAACCATCGAAACCAACTCTATAGGAAGAACTTTGGACTCAACGTCCCTAACCCTCACAAGATGATAGAGATACCCCTTAGAAATCAAATTTTGCACTTTATGACAAGAAATGAATCTATCGTTGACCACTACATCACAACCTTCCCATTCAAGGACGCATTCATTTGGGAATTGGAATTTGACCCTATGGGTTCAATAATTAATAAAATCATAATATGCATGCAACCAATCTATCCCAAGAATGAAATCAAAATCTAGCAAATTTAACTCAACAAAATCACAAGGTAAGATATTATGCAATATGAATACGGGGCAATCTCTATAGACTCTTTTAGCATAATAGACTCAACAATGGGGGTAGACACTTCATAGGGTTTACACAATAATTCTGGGCTAACATTAAGCTTTTTGGCAACAAAAAGAGTAATAAAAGAAAGAGTAGTACTCGAGTCTATCAAAGCATACATATCAAAATCAAAAACCTTTAAGATACCGGTGATGACATCGGGCACCTCATCTACCCCTTGTCTCCATTGAAGAGCATATAATCTATTTTTCCTTGGGGCACCCCATTGTTGGCCTTCTCTTCCCTTTGGACCCGCATTCATACCTTGGCCTTGTGGACGACCATTGCTATCTTGTTTTGTGCACGTGGACAATGAATCACCTTATGACCCATTTTACCACATCCAATGGAAGCATTAGAATTATTCAAACATGGCCCACTATGATTTCTCACAACTTGGGCACCTAGGATACAGCACCCCACCACCACCACCTTGGAATCTTTGTTTATCATTAGCAAACCTCCTATTAGGAGCATTGGAAAACCCTTGTCCTTAGAACTTGTGTCCTTGAGGAAATTGGCCACCCTTGGGATTTTGGAATCCACCTTCAAGACAGGCCCTCTTGGCCTCACCACTTCTTCACTTTCTCAACTTTTCCTCCTCTAGTTATTTGACATAAGTCATGAGGCGAGGCAAATCCATATCACCTATCAATATGGCTGTACCACTCCTCATTCACCAAGTTGGACACATCCAAAACAAATTTGTTCATTCTATACCTCGACTCAGCAACTAAGTGTGGGGCATACTTGGAGAGGTTGTTGAACTTGACGCTTACTCCTCACACTCATAGACCCTTGCTTAAGATTCATAAATTCCATCATTTTTTCCTCCTACTCAATGGAAAAGAACTGGTTGAGAAATGCCACTTTGAATCCTTCCCAAGGGATAGCATCACCATTCCCTTTCTCTATTCTCCATTGAGCGAACCATATTTGAGCTACCCCTTTGAGTTGGTAGGCCGCCAAATCTGCCTTTTCCTATGAGTTAACCCCCATAATAGACAACACCTTATACACCTCATCAATGTGGACCCATGGAACTCCCGTGGGTTCATCCTAGTAAAATCCCTCACCCTTGAGGCTAGAGTAGGAACATGAGGGGCTCGGGCCTTTTGGTTGATTTGGTTAGTCATGGCATGGGCAAACATGGTAATAGCAACCCAGAACTCTTCATGGGCCACTCCCACATCATGAGAATCTTGAGGGGTGGAGGGATAGTTGCTCCTTGGGAGTACGAGCTCTTCTTCCTCTTGGAGTCAACATGATCTAGAATAGCAAAGAATATTTGTTAGACGAAAAGCCTTACCTCACTCCTAAAATATGACATAAATCATGAAAAAAGAAAACATTTCCTAAAATGCATCATAGCCTCTTACTCATAGTTGTGGTGCACATCATAACCATGAACAACAATCTAATCGATGTCGCGTGTTGGATTTTGAGAACCATTAACAACCTTGTGCTTTGATACTAAATTTGTCACCACCCAAGCCTAGGGCATAGACATGAAACGGTGAATGGGAACCCAAACGGATCCAAGCAAGCCTCTTAACATATCAATTACACATCCTTGGTCGCGGAAGCAAAGTAAACAATACAAAGAATATAAAAAATGGAAAAAGGGACTAAGGGAAAGTCTTGATATTTATAAAGCATAAAGAGTCAAAGCTCAAAACATAGATACATTATTTGTTCCAACAACACCTCTATATGATGGGGGCCAAGACACTTTCTGGACTCACCCTCATTGTATCAAAAGATCAACATAGAGAGATAACATAAGCAAGAGTAGCATAGCTAGTGTCCCTGAATATGATGACTCACTAAAAACCTATCTTCAAGATGCCAAAACCAGCCACATGGAGGATGATCGTGAGGTTCTCCATTTCATACATGGTAACATCATGTTTGCATAGAGTATGCATTAATATGTTTGAATGTACTAAGTATGTAGGATGCAATGCAACAAGAAATAAGCCAATATAGTGAAAATGCATAATCATAGGAAATGGATAAGTATAGTACCTATATGACATGGATGACCAATGCTTTAAGTAAAACATGCTTGTAAATTATTTGAATTGTATGGAACATAATACATGTATAGTAGAAGACCATAATCATAGACCAAGGAACTATTACTTGGAATCTAAGGCATGTCACCCCCTTGGAAGGTGATTGAGGTACCTACCCCTCAACGTGGTAGTACGGGCATGTCACCCCCCAATGAGGTGGTCAAGGTGCATACCCCTTGATGTGATAGTATGGGCATGTCACCCCCCAAGAGGTGGTCAAGGTACATAACCCTCAACGTGGTAGTATGGGTATGTCAACCCCTCGACATTGTAGTATGAGCATGTCACCCCCCGATAAGGTGGTCAAGGTACATACCCCTTGGTGTGGTAATATGGGCATGTCACCCCCCAAGAGGTGGTCAAGGTACATAACCCTCAATCCATGTAATAGATCTTTAATAGCTTAAGAATCCTTATCAAAACATTTTATCAAACACTAGGTAGGTTTGCAAGTATCCTCCTCAAAACATAGTTTCTTACATATGGGTGCTCTCGATGGTTAATAATTGACTGCATTCAACCTTTCCTGATTCTGCTTTATTAGGGACCCAATTTGGTACTAATCTGAGCTAACTCTTCCAACAATTCCTCATTAATTTTTGCTTGTGTTAGATTTGTACTAACTGTGAAAGAGATCTTTATTATCAACTTCTCCCTTATGTTCCATGCATGATTTGTCTTAGCTGCTAGGACCTAGATGTGACACCATGCAAGGGGAACCCAAAGGGACCCCAAGATAGCCTCATAGAGCATCATTACACATCTTTGGTCGCGAAAGCAATAAATCAAGTATCAAGAGATAACCGAATGGGGAAGCTGGTGCTAAGGGAAAACACTTCGATATCATCATAGTCAATAGACAAGAGGCAAGCGCATATCATAGATACATAACATGTCCAACAAATACCTCTAATACATAAATAAGAGTGAGGGCTAAGACAAAGTAATCGGGCTCACCCTCGTAATAAAAATAGACAATAAATAAGAATATCTCAATACATAATAGGAGAAGCATAAACTAAGGTCTCCAAAGTGGAGGAATCACCAACTAGCTTGAATAGCACCGAACTAGCCACGTGGAGGAGGATGATCAACTTGGACTCCAGTTCGTACATGGTGATATCATGTAGGCATAGAGTATGCGTTAGTATATTTGAATGTACTAAGTATGTAGGATGCAATGCAAACAAGAAATAAGCATCATAATCAAAATGAATAGCAATAGACAATAGGCATACTATAATAATATGACATGAATGATCAATGCATAAGTAAGACATGCTTAAGTAACTCATGCTCATATAGAATATCATATAGGTAGAAGAGATCATGCTAGATTTCAAAATGTACAACCCTTTGGTAGGTTAGTTATAATGTTGCCCTATCACTTAGGTGGATAAGTACGAACCCTCAACTAAGTTAGTGAAAATGCCGTCCATTACCACGGTAGAGAAGTACAAATTCTTCCCTAGGTTGATGAGTACAAACCCCGTCTAGGTTAGTGAAGATGCCACCCCATCACTAGGTGTTGAAGTACAAACCCTTCCCTAAGTTGATGAGTACAAACCCCCATCTAGGTTAGTGATAATACTGCCCCATCACCCAGTAGAGAAGTACAAACCCTTCCCTATGTTGATGAGTACAAACCCCCATCTAGGTTGTGTGGATTCTTAGTCCCCCTAGATTAGGCATGGTCTAATGTAACACTTTATATAGAATTTATCATATACATAAGCTCATTTCATCATCATGTAGTCATTCATATTATATCTCATGCTTTGGACCTTCAACACCTCAAGAAACCACATTCGGATATTTTATCGAACACTTAGAGGGTGTGTAATGCTAGTATAAAATCAAGAAATATCGAGATGAAATCATGAAAGAAAATCCATTATAAAACCAACAATCAACACCATGTAATATCCTTAAGCAGTATACATCAAAAATCCTTATTAAATCTTACAATAGATCAAAGATTTATAGCTCAAATCATGGCAAACAGTCATAATTGTACATAGCTTTAACATAGTGTGCAATGAATTTAACAATAATCAAGATCCATTTGTAAATCAACTTTGAATCATGCAATTTGAGTAAAAGGAGGCTTGGGTATTATAGGTGAAAGGAACCCATGAAAGAAACCCACATACCTTAGCTTAGAGATTAACTTGGTGAAGATTTGAGATGGAGACTTGAAACTTGAAGAAGAACCTTGAAGGAAAACCTTAGCTTAGGATGAGGGTTTTGGACTTGAGTTTGGGGAGTGAAAATATGACTAAGTGTTTGAGTGAGTATTGTGGAATATTTAGGATGATATAAGGGTGAAGTTTGGCTAAGTATAGGTAAAAACATGTTTGGGTAGAATGAACTAAAAATCAAATTAACACAGATGCACATCACGGAGGCGACGCGAAAACCTCTCAGGAAATCAACATTTGGGAATTTCGAATTTTGATAGGGTTTCTCTAAAATTGGGGTTATACCCTTTTTCAACTAATTTTGACCCCTTGAAAAAGAATATGAAGTCAAATTTTTAAAATGAAAAATAAATTTTGAGATATATGGAATTTAAAATTCCAAGCATTTTGAGGCACATTTTCGGGCACTTTTTGGGATCATTTCAGCTACCCTTTCCAGTCCTTGGGTCACACATGTGAACGTTTAATAAAGGGATGATCCTCCTATTATGGTATCTTCCACTGCTTTGCAATTATCATCTAATGCCCTATAGAGGATTTCTACGAAGGAATCATCAAGAATCTTATGGTCTGGAACACTCCTTGAAGTTGTTAATTTGATCCTTAAGCTTCAGCTTCTACGACTTGGGAAAATACATCTCCAAAAAGGCTTTTTGCATTTTCGCCCATGTAGTGATAGATCTTGTGAAAGTTCGAATAACCATGCTGTCATTTCACTTGTGAGAGATAATAGGAAGAAATGGAGCCCAACAACATCCATGGACAAATTCTAATTTCCCATCATACTCTTATAGACAAATACAATATTGTATAGATGGTTATACGGATCCTTTGTTGGTAAGCCCAAAAAATTCCCCTCTATGTTGCAACAACTACAGAAACCCACTCTAGATGACAAACATGGTATCTTATGATAGAGGAGGCAACACAATTTCTCCTATAACATTCACTTTCGTAAGATCAAGTCTGTAATGATTCCACCTATTTCCTGCCACTTATTGACCTTGTGGCAGTTGATTATTCGCCACTATTTGTGGTGGTGGGTTCTGATTGTTCAAGTTAAGTGCAACACTAGCAACATTGAATTCAACCATTCTTCTCTAGATTCTTTACAATCTGGATCAAATGGGGTAAAAGGAATGCCTCGACTGTGGGTATTGGGCATACACTACACCTATATACTAAAAGAAAAATAAAAACAACAAGAATGTAAAATAAGAAAAATAAGGATTATCTCACAAATCAACGTCATTAAACTAATCTAAAAGATGTATTCCATGACAACCACGCTAGAATTTGATCATGCCAAAATATACCTCCCAATTAAGGTGTAAATGGTTGCTATTCAAACATAGAACCTAACAATGGTTAGGGTTGATTCCATGAGGAATATGGTCTAGACTTCGAGTAATTAAAGTAATTAACAAGTTAACTGACTTACTTCCCAAAGAGGGGGTTTTTAATGTAAAAGCAATAACTAAACCTAAGCTACGATCACACAATCGATGCAAGCATTGTGAATTCAGTGAGAAAAGTAACAAGGATATTGTGTTCCCCATGAACTCCTGATGTAGTATAACCTTATAATTGTAACCTTTTCTAGTATATAACATGCAGAACTAGTAATTATGTTCACTGAACCCTTTGATCCAGCAATTAGGTAAATTTTATCACGTGATTTGATTAATCTACAAGTGTCACATTACCTACCCATACCTTGTCTTAGTATAATCATCCCTTAATTCGTTCAGGTTGATTAGATGAGTGTACTCACATAGAATCTTGTTATTTTATCCTTTTCCCCCTTCATCACCCCCTTGATCTAGTAAGTAAGAACAAGGTGAGTTTTAACATTTGCAACCATTAAAAAAGAATTCAAAACAAAGAGATAAATAATATATGCATGCACACTTTCTGAGGAATACACACTATTCAGTTCTACTTTGCTATTTCTTCATGGTTCCCACAATTGTAGTTGCGGATTTAGCTATCATGTTCATTGTAGATGAGAGAATCATGTTATAAATTTCCATAATTAGACACTACAATGAAGAATTTAAGAACACGATATTCAAAATCTTCACAAAAATCACAATATTATAATTCAAAGATAATGTCAAAAGTAATCCACAAGAAATCTCCAAGAACAAATCAATAATCTCCAATCTCACTTTTTGGATGTTCTATATACTCTCTCTGTCCAAAAAAACCTAAGAATCCATTTATAATAAAAGAAAACTAAATCCTAAAAAAATAGGAAAACTAGAATCGAGACCTCTGACGAACATCGCATTCTTCATAAACTATTTATAATATATGAACCCCTTCATGTGGACCTTCTCCTGACTTATAATGATTCATAAAAGGTTTTGTCTATTAACCCTTGAAAAACTCTATAAAATCTCTGATCATCAAGGCACGAACAAATTACAGGTCGTCAAATGTTCTGCGACCCATCCTAGTAACACTTGGTTTCTGTAACACCCCACATTTGATAATGCTAGTACTATACAAATGAAACTTGAGATGGTTAATTACTTAGTTTGAATTTGCTAGCTAAAATGAGATGAGGTCCAACCTTGAATTTGTCTAAGTTCGAGTATGAATAAAATCTGTATTAAGAGTTTAACACTATCCCATGCCTTAGCATCATAAATAGACTATGCTTACAGCCCAAGATAAAGAATAAGAAGAGCCCAAAGTCTTGACAACCCATTTGGCTTATTGGACTCAAATTAAGTGAATAATAATTTGGGAAATTGGGCAGCCAAAGCCTATCCAATTTGAGACCCATTTCGGCCTAAATGTGAAGTCCAAGTTGTAGTATATCCTACTTGGTAGCATGGGTGAAGACTTGGCCAAAACGCTATAGAAAGAGTTTAGTCCCATGTTTAAGAGGCACCAATAGTTGCTTCAGCTATGGGGAGGAGAGGAGTCAAAATGCTACAGTAAAGTCGTCCAAAATATCCCTTAAACAAGATAGTGAAAGCAGCCAAGTCATTTTACCCTTTGGAATTTTTAGCTTTCCCCAAATTCTCTCATCTTCTCTCATCTTCACATCATAACAAAACTCTCTAGAATTCTTGAAGGAACCTTGGATCTTGAAGGCTATGGTAAGTGGAATTATCCATGTAATTGTTATACTTATTCCATGAAAAACAAGATCTATATATTAGTATGTTGTGCTGGAAATCTGGACAGATTGTGTTCTAAGGATTGTTGTCCACTTTTCTTGTTAATTAGGAGGTTTTCTCTTCTTGGTTGGCTATATTATGAATTAATACATATGTATTCAACAAAGGTTGGTTTGTTGGTGATGTAACTAGGTTGTTTTACCATTGTTACAGTCCACAAAGATGTATTTTTATAGGATATCTTAATTGTACTCTTAAAAGAAACTTATGAGCTGAAAATTGGGAATTGTTGTGTCACGACCTTCACTTGATTTGGGAGTATTTGTGGACTGTTGTAATACTAGTTTTATGTGTAATAAGATGTTGGATACACTTTGGTTAAAGTTGGGATAGGTTTGGAATTATCGGCACCGAAATGTAGTGAAGGGATGTAACGTTATGCTGCACATTTGCATATTCTGTAGAATTGTTATGTGTTCTATTTTGTAGGCTGTTATAAGGTTGTTAAGGCACTAAAATAGACTGCACATGATCTGTATATGAGAATGTGTATGAGAAATTATGATTAGGGGTGAAAAGGTTGAAAGGATATGCTTGGACTTATAACTACACACTTGCTGCCCATGTGTTGTATTTCTATGAGTTTGGGCTGTCAAGATGTATTTATTGGCTGCTAATAATAGTTTTATCACCTGCTATTTTGTAGATAAATATTTGGAGTAAGAAAAGGTTGTCTTGAGGTAATAGCAAGAAAGGAAGAGCCTAGCCAGGGACGAACCCAATACAGTTACCACTGATCAGTTGGTTATTTACAGTACATGTTATGCATAGATTTTACAGTAAAGGTAAACTACCCGATACAGTTTACCACTGATAGTTGGTGATTTATAGTACATGCTGTGCACAGATTTTACAGTAAAGGTAAAGTGATAAAATGAACATAAAGTATATGATCCCACAGTATAACTAAAGGTGGTCTCTTATCCAACACCAGTGCATATTTCCATTTGAGTTGTTATCTCATATACAATATTTCCTGCCTTACATACTCAATATATTATTTCGTATTGACGTCCCTTAAAAGAGAGCCAAGGCTTACAACATAGATACATAACATGTCCAACAACACCTCTACTACATAGATAAGAGCAGGGGCCATGACAAATAACCAGGCTCACCCTCATAGGACCTGCATTTCATGTTGCAGGTACAGGTGTTAGTAGATCTCCTCAGTAAGAGTATAGGACATCCAACTGCCAATACCAAGCTCTAGGTTGCTTTGGAGCTTTGTGTGTCTAGTGTTGTGTTTGTGTAATGTATAACTGGTCGAGGCGGGGCTTGTCCCGATCCTTATCTGATTTGTTCCTTATGTAAAGGCTTTGTAGACTATGTAAATTAAAATGTGGTTATGGTTTGTACTTTAGAGAATGAGGCCCCAACGGCCTAGTCATTTGCATTTCATTTTGGGCTTGTCATTACTATTTTCTTCCATAAAGGCATGTTGAACGTAGAGATCTCTTATAAAATGTATAGATAACGTATAGATATAGGTTGATTCTCCCGAGCCTTATCGGCAATGGGTGTCAGTCCGCCTTAACACGATTTGGGGTGTGACAGTTTCAACTTCTGAAAATTAGCCCTTCACTAGGTCAATCTTATGAAACACATCTATAGCTCTTGGAATGAACCATGACCTATAAAAGGTTCGGTAAAAACCCAAAAAAATGCAATCTGTCAAATTGCAAAAACTTCTCAACTTTTGAAATCCTGCAAAATCAACATAAAAACACATCAAATATACTAACATTGCTTTGCGAATAGACAAAATTCTATGTTTAAAGCATCAACAAAGTCATATTTTTGCAGACATCACTGTTTCCTAGACCTTAGAAATATCTCAAGTTTGGTAATATCAACAAAATTTAATCTTATTCGATCCATAATGCAATCTAATTGAGCAAATTTTAGATGCCAAATAATAGACTCATTTCGGGATGGCATTGGTGTGTTGCTAATATATTCAAACTAGTAGCGAGCTATAATATTGATGTCCCACTTCATTATAACAACCACCACATCAATTAATGTCACTTTGGGATCAACACTCAAGTAGATCTTCAACCTTTGCCCATTCACTTTGAATCTTGACCCATCTGTTCTCAAGTTCAACAGTACTATTCAAAAAAAAAATGAATCACTTTGAAAGGATCTGACCACTTGGACTTAATCTTACCTAGGAAGAGTCTTAAGAAAGAATTAAAGAGCAATACTATACTACCAACTCTAAAGTCCTGATGTAAAATTCTAACGTACCTTTCCTTGTATAGAGTTGAACTTTCATAAGCACGGATGTTAAATTCTTCCAAAGCATGCAATTGATAAATGCTATCTTGCAAAAATTAATAGCTCTCAATGCGCAATAAGCTTTGTGCACAAGATCAATAGGCAAATGGAAAGATTTCCAAAACAATAACTGGTATGGAGACCCAAACCTAGGGCCTAGCCTTGATATGGTGAATGTGACACCTGAAGGCACCCTATACAAGCCTCTTATTCAATCATAATCACACATAAGGCAAATAAGCAAACATAAGAGCAAGCAAGAGTCAAATATTTCCTTTTATGGAATTATAACATCTTTAGTTCAATACATGCCTCTATATACTTGATCTTGGCAGGCACTAGAACACAACTTTACAAGCTCACTTTTAAGATAAGAAAGTATAAAATTCTTAGAAACATCAACATAAGCAAGAAACATAAGGGCTTGTCCTTGGAGCATAGGAAATCACCAAGTCATGAATAGCAACACTAAAAGCTAGCCATAATAGTGAGGAATAAAATCATCATTCGTCCCTCCATGGTGATATCATGTAGGCAAGAGTATGTGTTACTACCTTTGGATGTACTAAAGTCATGCAATGCATCAACGAACATCATACATAATAACAATTTGCATAGAAATAGGAATAGAGTAGGGACATGATATGCATCATTAATGCAACTTTAATGTCACGACCCAAGCCTAGGGCCTAGACATGATCTGCGAATAGGGAACCCGAAGGAATCCCAAACAAGCCTCATAGCATATCATTAAACATCCTTGGTCATGGAAGCAATTAAAATGAAAATTAGATATAAGCATAAACAAGGGAATTGGGACTCAGGGTAAACTTCTATGTCATAACATAAGGAAACAAGAGAGCCAAGGCTTACAACATAGATACATAACATGTCCAACAACACCTCTACTACATAGATAAGAGCAGGGGCCATGACAAATAACCAGGCTCACCCTCATAGTCAATACAAATCAAGGAATGATAGCTTTAGTATATATCAAGAGATCATAAGCAGCGTCCTCGAAATAGAGAACTCACCAACAAACTTGACAGATAATCGTACTAGCCATGTGGAGGAGGAGGATGATCAAGCGGTGCACCGATTCCTACATGGCCACATCATATAGGCATAGAGTATGTGTTAGTACATTTAAATGTACTAAGTATATGGGATATAATGCAACAAGAGATAGGCATCATAAGCAAAATTCATAATCATAAGCAATGAATAATGTATTAACAATATGACATGAATGAATGATGTTTGAACTAAACCCATGCTTACAATCCAAATTAACTTGTATAGTTCATAATACAAAGTGTGGGAAGAAACCTCAATCAACATAAAATAAGACCAAGCGAGCTACAACTTGGAAGCCCAATATCAACCACACATCGAAAAAAAGGGGGAAGTCACTTGCCAAGGTAAACATCCAAATGCCTAAGTGGATCCTCTAAGCCTTGTGTGAACCAGGTTCTTGACTGTAGTTCTTGGACTCAAGTACTCGTCTCAAGTCCTCATATTTAGGGTACTTATCTCTTAGAGATTTGGGGACTCGCCTCTAATCCTTTAACCTATAGTGACACGTAGTTCTAGGACTTGGGGACTCATTTCTTGTCCACTTGGTGCTAAGTCTAATCCTACAGAATATCGAAGACAACCATACTTGAATAACTTGCAATGAACATAGAGACATGACACAAATACCTCTAAACATCATTAGCCATAAATGGTGAGATTAACTTCAATCATAAGAATGGGTCATCATCAACATTACCCTTTCATTAACACCAACATCAAAGACTCACAAGAGGTATAATTTTAAGAATGGGCTTAATCCAGCCCTACAATATCATCAATATTTTCATGATTTAAACACTTCTTTAGAAAGATCCTAATTATCATAGAGTCACTTGAATCATAACTCAACCAACAGATCATCAAAACTTAAAAAATCCTTAAAAAGGATTTTTATCAAACACTTAGCTGGTGTGTAATATTATTGTAAAATATTGCAATTCAAGAGTATTATCATGCTAGAAAATCTAATGTAAAACCATCAGTAGATACTTGGTAACACCCTCAAGCAATATATATCAAAACTCTTCATCAAATCTCAAGATAGATAGAAGATTCATAGCCCAAAACATAGTAAAATAGTCACAATTTCATAAAAACCAACATAGTGTGCATTGAATTTCATAATAAACAAGACCCACGAATAAATCGACTTTAAATCATGCAATTTGTAAGAAAAAGAAGCTTGGGCATCATGGGTGAAAGGAACCCATGAAAGAAACCAACATACCTTAGCTTTTGGGGAATCCTTGAAGAAGATTGGAGATGGAGACGTCAAGCTTGGGTGAAATCATTAGGATCCAGATGAGTTTTGAGACTTGAATTTAGGAGATGAAATATTGTCTAAGTGTTTGGGAGAGTATTTGGGAATGTCTTGGATGATATGAAGGTGAAATAAGGCTAAGTTTAGGTATTTTCACATGTGGGAAGGCTTAGGACCAAGACCGCAAAGTCTAGGACCAAAATGATATAACTAACATAAAATAAGGTAGTGGTGCATCGCAACAGAAACGCGCAAGAGCTACTGTAATTTGACACTTTGAAATTTTGAAATTTGCTACTGTTGCTCTAAAATCGGGGTTAAACCCATTCTCCACTCAATTTGACCCCCACGAACAATAATAAGAAGTCCGATTTCTGAAATAATGCATGGATTTTGAGATATATGAAAATTACAATTTTGGGCACTTCCGAGATATATTTTTGAGAAATTTTTGGGGTTGTTGCAATATCTCCCCCTTGGGAATATTCATCCCCAAATGTCAAAAAAATGTACAAGAGAAGAGTAATCATAAAGAGATCATCCCCAACAAGATTGCAACAACACACTTAAAACACCATTGTAAAAATCTCTAGATAAGTGTAAAATAGCCATGAACCTTTTCAATGTAAACATGAATGCATGCAAATGACTTAGGGGCTGGAACATGAGACATGAAATCTCAAAAAGGCATTTGAAATGTTATCATAAGCTTGAATAGAATAAAAAAGGTACAGATATCGCTTTTCCATGTCCGCTTCGGCTCCCCGGAAGGCACTATCGACTTGGAGATTCTTCCAATGGGCCTTGACGAACACTACTTCCTCATCAATCAATTTCTTCATCCCATCCATCCAATACCTCTACCAGGTCCTTCTCCTAAGTCAAATTATCCTCCATAACATCCACAACCTCAAAGAGTTCTATGATATTAGAGTCACCAACACATCCCTTAACCCAAACCTTCTCCTAGTCTAACTTATCCTCCACAATGCCCACAACCTCAAAAGGGGTCTATGACACTAGAGTCACCAACACATCCCCTAACATAAAAGCATGAAAAACTGGGCAACCAATAACCATATCCCTAGGTAATTCCAATCCTTAAGCAACCTTACCAACCCTTCTCTACACCCTACAAGGACTCACAATCCTAAACCCAATTGTCAACCCTAAACCCACCTAGTCTACTGGTACCATAAACCACTATCTCCCCCTTGGGGGACAACCTCCACTCTACCATCTTTTCACCCAAAACATCCAACCCTAATATGATGAAATCAAGGACTTGTTTAATCTAGACATCTCCAACCAAGGAAGATTTGGAACTATCAAGAATACTACACCACCATGCTCAACTTCCTCCAACCTAATCCCCCAATCTAGCCAAACGATGGACCCCTCAAGTCACCTGTTACCACTATCATCAACACATGCTAGGCTACTGAGAGCACCGATCACAACATTAGCCTTGCTAGGGAAATCAATGCATACTCATATCATGATCCTTAAAGAATTCTAACCATCTTCTTGCTATCCTTCATTCACACCTATCATATTTAGCAAACAAACTCTCATCCCTAAGACTTACAACACTACCCCCCAAATGATTCACAAGCTCTAAATAAATCAATGCTTCACCATTAGAAGCCACCTCCAACATGACAAGGTAGGGTCTTAAGACCTTATTCATGAAACCTATAAACATAGCCGGTGCATAAGTCAACCAAATAACTCTAACAATACTCAAATGTTCACTCTTAGTCCAGAAAGACACTTAGGAATATCATCTACCCTCATCCTCAGTTAGAGATAAAACCCAAAACAAAGATCAAGCTTAGAGAAGTGACTAACCCATTGTAGTTGACCAATAATCACCTACCCTCATCCTCACTTAGAGACGCAACCCGAAACAAAGATCAAGCTTAGAGAAGTGACTAACCCATTGTAGTTGACCAAATAAACCGACCATCCTTAACCATCATATTATAACCTTACAGGTTCTACATTCATTAGAAACACAATATAAAGTAGCCAAACCACCTCGAAACCTCCAATCTAACAAACTAAGTTCAACCAAAATCACAAGACAAGACCCTTCGCAATAAGAACATGGGGCAACCCTTAGAGATCAATTGGACCTTAAGACAAGAATGGACCAACCTCTTTTGCTACCACCTGTGAACCTCCCACTCAAAGATGGGTTCATAAACTCTACGGGTTCTACTATCTATGAGGACATAATATGCATGCAACTAATCCACCCCAAGCATGTCATCAACTCTACCACATCAACTCCAACAAGTTACAAGCCATGACCTAAGGCAAGATGAACATAGAACAACACCTATGAATATTCTTAGCAACAATATAGTCAATAAGAGGTAGACACCAAAGGTTAACATAATAACTCGGGGTACACAAGAGGCCCATAAGCAACCAAAAAGGAATAATGCAAGGTATAGAGAAACTCGAATCTACCTAAAACAAAGCCTTCAACTTACCCGCAAAGCACCAAGCCAAGTCTAGTGACCCCTAGAGAGGTATGGTTAAGAACACCGATGACCGTCCTTATCATTTTTAGGGACCTCCGAGAAATGCCTCATCTTATGATTTATTCCACCACATCCAAAACATGCACCTGAACCAGCTAAGCAATCTCCCGAGTGGTACCTCCCACACTTGTTGCATGTAAGAGGAGCTTGGCTGCCGACACTTCACCTTGATACTTGGGGTTGGCCACTCCACCCTTGGCAACCTTCTTATTTGGAGCATCGTCGTACTCTTGACCTTGAAAGCTATCATCAAATTGAGCCCTCTTAGACCCCTTACTTCTCCACTTTCTAAGCTTCTCCCCCTCAAGTTGTTTGGCATAAATCATGAGATAGGATAAATCCATATCACTAATCAACATAGCAGATCGGTACTCCTCACTCACCAAGTCAGATACTCCTATCATGAATTTAATCATCCTAGACCTTGGATCAGCCACCAATTGGGAGGCATATTTTGAAAGTTGAGTGAGTTGAGGGAATACTCCCTCACACTTAAACATCCTTGTTTCAATTTCATGAACTCCACCAATTTAGCTTCTCTAAGCTTAAGAGGGAAGAATCGATTAAGAGAAGCCGCCTTGAACTCCTCCCATAGAACCACATTGTCAACTCCCTTCTCTTCCTTCCATTGATTAAACTATATTTGTACAACCCCTTTGAGTTGGTAAGCTGCCAACTCTACTATTTCCGTTGATCTAACTCCCATGATAGACAATACCTTGTAGATCTCATCGATGAACTTTTGATGGTCCTCATCTACTTAGATCTATATATTTATAGTGGATTCATCCTCATAAAGTCTCTCACTCGAGATATCAGAGTAGGACCATGAGGGGCTTGGGCCCCTTGGTTGGCTTGATTAGCCACAACTTGAGCTAACAAAGTAAGTGCATCTCGAAATTCTTCATGAGTCGGTTATTCTTCGCAAGAGCGAGCTCTTTTTTCTCTTGTGTTAGGAATGATCTAGCATAGCAAAGAATAATCATTAGAGGGAAAACATACTTCAACTCTATAGCACGACTTAGAACACGAAGAAGAGAAATGTTTCCTAAAACAACTCATAGCCTCCTATTCATAGTTGTGGTGCATAACACAACCATGAATAAGACTCTAATTAACACGGCATGTTGAACTCTAAGGATCTAACAACCTAGTTCTATGATACCTCTTTGTCACGATCTATGCCTAGGGCCTAAATGTGATCGACGAATGGGAAACCTGAAGTAACCCCAAATAAGCGGCACAACATATCATTACACATCCTTGGTGGCAGAAACAATTAAAACGATAATAAGAGGTAAGCATAAACAAGGGAATTAGAACTAAGGGTAAACTTTCATATCATAACTTCAATAAACAAGAGAGTCAAGGCTTATAGCATACATACATAACATGTCCAACAACAGCTCTACTACATAGACAAGAGTAGGGCCCATGACAAACAACCGGACTCACCCTCATAGTCAATACATAAATAAAGGAAAGATAGCTTTAGTACATAGCAAGAGATTAGAAGCAACATCCTGGGAATAGAGGACTCACCAACAAGCTTGAGAGACAATCGTACTAGCCACGTGGAGGAGGAGAATGATCAAGCAGTGCACTAGTTCCTACAAGGTGACATCATGTAGTCACAGAGTATGCATTAATACGTTTGAATATACTAAGTATGTGGGATACAATGCAATAAGAGATAGGTATCATAAGCAAAATGCATAATCATAAGCAATTAATAACATATTAACAATATGACATGTATGAATGATGTTTGAAGTAAAACCATGCATATAATCCAAATCAGCTTGTATAGTTCATAATACATACTATCGGAGGAAACTTTAACTAATATAAAATAAGACCAAGTGAGCTACAACTTGGAATATCGATGTCAACCCCACATCGGAAGAAAGGGGGAAGTCATTTGCAACGGTAAATCTCCAAATGCCTTAGTAGATCCACTAAGCCTTATGTGAACTGAGTATTCACCTCTAGTTCTTGGACTCGAGTACTTGCCTCAAGCACATACTCAGGTACTCGTCTCAAGCCCTCATATTTAGGGTACTTCCTCTTAGAGATTTGGGGACTCGCCTTTAGTCCATTTGTGCTAAGTCTAATCCCATGGAATATATAAGATAATCATACTTTAATAACTTGCAATGAACATAGAGATACGGCAAGAGTAGCACTCAATATCATTGACCTTAAATGGTAAGCATAACATCAATCATAAAAATACGTCATCATCAATATTACCCTTTCATTAACACAAACATTAAAGGTTCACAAGACGTATAATCTTAAGAAGGGGCTTAATAAGACCCTACAACATCAGCAACATTTTCATGATTTAAACACATCTTTAGAAAGCTCATAATTATCATAGAGTCACTTGAATCATAACTCAACCAATAGATCATCAAAACTTAAAGCATCCTTAAAAGGACATTTTATCAAACACCTAGCGCGTGTGTAAAACTAGTGTAAAACCATGCAATTCAAGAGTGTTATCATGATATAAAATTCAATGTAAAACCATTAATTAATACTTGGTGACACCATCAAGCAATATACATCAAAACCGGTCATCAAATCTCAAGATAGATAGAAGATTCATAGCCCAAAACATAGTAAAATAGTCACAATTTCATAAACCCCAACATAGTGTGCAGTGAATTTCATAATAAACAAGACCCACGAATAAATCGACTTTAAATCATGCAATTTGTAAGAAAAAAAGCTTGGGCATCATGGGTGAAAGGAACCCATGAAAGAAACCAACATACCTTAGCTTTTGGGTAATCCTTGAAGAAGATTGAAGATGGAGACATGAAGCTTGGGTGAAATCCTTAGGATCCAGATGAGTTTTGAGACTTGAATTTAGGAGATGAAATATTGTCTAAGTGTTTGGGAGAGTATTTGGGAATGTCTTGGATGATATGAAGGTCAAATAAGGCTAAGTTTAGGTATTTTCACATGTGGGAAGCTTAGGACCAATACCCCAAAGTCTTGGACCGAAATGATATCACCGACACAAAATAAGGTAGTGGTGCGTCGCACCAGAAACGCGCAAGAGCTACTGTAATTTGATACTTTGAAATTTTGAAATTTGCTGCGGTTGCTCTCAAATCGTGGTTAGACCCATTCTCAGCTCAATTTGACCCCCCTGAACAAGAATATGAAGTCTGATTTCTGAAATAATGCATGAATTTTGAGATATATGGAAATTACGATTCCAAACACTTCCGAGGCAAATTTTTGGGCATGTTACATTCAAGATCATATGTAGAAGCATCATAAAACATTTCATATGCTAATAGATATACATACGTAAGAATAAGTCCATAGCCGACATTAAGACTATGTAGTCTATTACATAGAATCCCCGATTCCTATATACCGAGCAAAAGAGGAGCTTACTTTGGAAGGGTAGACCCGAGCCTCATCCTATATTCTCTATCCTAGCATGGTGAGAACCCATCATTTTTACCTCAAACTTAAGGCTCTATCCTAGCATGGTGAGAACCCATCATTTTGACTTCAACCTTAAGGCTCTATCCTAGCATGGTGGGTGTCCATTAAAAAGCTATATGGATCAATTAGCTTACCTTATAGGCATATAAATATCATCATCGTCATCATCGTAATATGGTGGCACATATTTACGGGATAATGGAATCTACCAATGTTCTATAGGTTGTAAGTCAAATCCCATGGAATACATAATCATACATATATGTTTACATAGACATCATCATAGTTTAGAAATCATACTTTCATAGTTTTGCAATATAAACATCAAGACCACACCACACCATAGGAATAGTCTATATATATAACTTTTTATATAGTGTAGGTATACTCCCCATCTTATCATCACTTAATAAACATTAAGGTCTTTCGGCACCCTCATCATCATCATAACATGATCATCATTATTGTAAAATCATTACCACGAGACCATACTTTCATACGTAAAATCAGAGTCATAAGATTATTACTTTAACATAGGGAAATTAGGGCCATGTGTGGTCTATGAGAAATTAAACTAAAATCATACAACTAGATAAAAATCATATAGGAATCATACAATTGAAATCATATTGAATCATTTATAAAGAAACCTACATCACTTTCAAAAATCCTTAATCATCATATACTTGACATCATTCATGGATAAACTATCATTTTCATGTAATTGGTATGAATCCATATTAGGATTGATCAATAGATATAGCCTCAATCATAACTGAACAAATTGAGTAGAGGTATAGAAAACCTATACATTTACATAATTGAAATTAGATAGAAATTGAGAAATTAGAAATAGTTCCATAGAAGAAAGGATTCTATGAATGAAAACACACATAACCTTGAGTTAACCTTAGAATTTGAAGCGAAAGTGGAGACATTGAGTTGATCTTTGATGGAGATCCTTTCTTGTTAAAGAAGAAAACTTTTGAGAGTTTTAGAGGGAGAATTGTTTTATTGAGTGATATGATGAATGATAGGGTCAATTGGGGGGTTAAGGGCTATTTATAGAGTGGGTTTTGATTATAAAAGGTATCCAATTCATTTTAGGTTGTTAGGAATAATTTCAAAATGATCTAACTTGACATTAGAATTGTTCATAAAAATTTTGAACTATAGTAAACCATAGGCGCGACACAAATTTACTCCACTGTAGGTCATTTTTCGTGTGAAGTTCAATTTTTTCATGTTTTGTCCCAAGAATGAGTTTAGGTCATCTTTTACTAAAATGAACCCTCTTCGGAATGCGGAGAGGTCGTGTACTCTTCTGGAAGTGTAAAATCTTACTAAAAATTTTTCAGATACTATCCATCTATAAATTGAAAGAGACTATTTTCCCACATAATTTTGCTTCTTAATTAAGAATCAGGCTTCAGATTTTTCAAAAAGAATACATATAATACTTTATACAAGACATCTTTTATAAGGTCATAAGAAGCCATTTTTAGAGGTGTTACAATATCTCCTCCTTGGAAATATTCGTCCTCGAATGTGGTCAAAATTAGCTTGAGTAGAGGAGAGTATGTAACACAAATTTCATCATGAATGCAACAATGCAACTTTAAAATATCTGTAGAAATTATTTTAGTATGCATGTATGTAACGTGACATAGAGAGAGTGACACTCAAGAGCTTGAACATTTTCTCATCCATCCATATTTCTCAAACATGTGCCATTGTGGTTTCTCCCATATTTTAGGCACCTAGGGTGAGTCCTCCTACCATTAACACCTTCAATATAGACCCTTTTTCTCCCTTCCCTTGAGGCTACTAGGCAACCCCTCATCTTATGCCCAACACCACCACACTTGAAACGATCCACAATTCCCTTCAAACACCTTTCTTTATATTTCTTGCCACACCCTTAACAAGTCGCAAAAAGGGTCATTTTCTTTGGGCACTTGGGCACCAATAGTCTAGTAGAAGATGAAGCACCCTCAACTCGAGCCCTCTTGGCCTTTTTCTTCCCCCTCTTATCATTTGAGCTCTGGGGGATGCCCACAGATTGGTTGAGTTGGGTGGTCATAACATTGGGCAATATCCATGGAGCATTGCGAACCTCCACATTAGAAATTTCACCATCCTGAATAGCTTGAGACATATTATAAAACATGATAATTAAAAGTAAGAAATAAGCCTTAGAGGACCCAGCTCTACCGCATAACTTATATCATAAAGAAGAGAAATATTTCTTAAAATGCCTCATAGCTTCTCACTCATAGCTGTGGTGAGTATCATAACCATAAATAAGACTCTAATCGATGCAGTGTTTTAGATTTCGATGACCATTAATAACCTAGTGCACTAATATCAAGTTTGTCATGACCCAAGCCTAGGGCATAGACGTGATGTGGCGACTGGGGAACCTGAAGGGACCCCAAACAAGCCTCCTAGCATACCATTCACAAATCCTTGGTCGCGAAAGCAAAACAATAACAATAAGAGATATAAATAAGGATAAAGGGGCTACGGGAAGACTTGAATAATCATAAAATACTCAAGAGTCAAAGCGTAAAACATAGATATATCAATTATTCCAACAACACCTCTAAACATAGATTGGAGCAGGGGCTAAGACACTTTCCTGGTTCACCCTCATAATGTCAAATGTTCAATACAAGAAGTCTTAAAATAAAAAAAGAATAGGTATTATCCTAGAACATGAGGACCCACCAAGTATGTCTTTAAAAAATCTCACTAGCCTCGTGGTGGATGATCAAGAGGAGCTATCTTCCCTACATGATGATATCATTTAGGCAAAAGTATGCATTTGTATTTGAATGTACTAAGTGCGTAGGATGCAATACAACAAGACATAAGCCAATATAGTCAAAATGCATAGGAATAGGCAGTAGATAAGCATAATCTCAATATGGCATGCATGATCAATGCTTGAAGTAAAACATGCTTGTAAATCATTCAACTTGAATAGACCATAACACATGTGTAGGAAGAGACCTCAACCGACATAGAATAAAACTAAGTGAGCAATAACTTAGAATCTCGATGATTACCCCTCATCGGTAAAAAGGTTGTCTACATGCCAAGGTGAACCACACTTTACCTTATGGGAGTTAGTCCCATTGCAGGGAAGTAACCCCCTTATGGGAATCCTTCCAATTTTGGAAAGGAATTTTATGAGAAACTTCACTTTACGGGAGCCCATCCTATTTTAGAAAGAATTTCAAGAGAGTGCAGTAAATAAATCCACTAGTATAGCAAGGGTATAACATAATCCTATGTTGACACATTGTTCAAGGAAAGAGAGCAAACCCTTCATCCTTCGGTGCTAAGTCTAATCCCACGGAATACTTATAGTAATCGTACTTTAATAACTTGTAATAAACATGGAATCATGACATGGGTAACTCTTAAATATACTTGACCTCTAATGGTAAGCCTAACTAGACATGCAATAAACATAGAGGCATGACACGAGTAGCTCTTAACATCATTAACCACAAATGGTGAGCCTAACTAGAAAACATAAGAATAGATCATCATCAAACATTACCCTTGCATTAACATCAAAGGCTCACAAGAGGTAAAATCTTTGAAAAAGGGCTTATTACGGCATTACAACATCATAGCCATTTTAATGAATTCAATACTTCTTTTGAATGCCCAAAAATCATCATAAAGTCATTTGACTCATAAATCATGTAATGGATCATCAACACCTTTAAGAGTCCTTGTCAAGACATTTTATCAAACACCTTGTGAGTGTGTAATGTTTGTTCAAAATCATGCAATTCAAGAGTGAAATCAAGTGAGACAACTCAATCCAAATCAACTCACCAACACATAGTAAAATGCTCATGTAATACACTTTGAAATCCATCATCAAATGTGATAATAGATCATAGTTTCCTAGCTTAAAACATGCATAGTCTCAATAGACAAAACTCATTCATAGTACAAGCTTGAAATAGATATTCATGTATAACAAATCAACATTTCTTAAAACTCCAACATAATTTATACTCATAATCCATAATAGAAGATACCCATAGATAATACAACTTGAAAACCTGTAATTTTCATAAAAATGGATATTGTGCACTATGGGTGAAAGAACCCAATGGATGAAACCCACATACCTTAGACTTCGGTTTTCTTGGTGTAGACTTGAAGGAGACTTGAAGCTTGAAAGGAGTTCTTGAGATTCAAAATTATGCTTGAGACACTTGAATTTGAATGAAATATTTGTTTAAGTGTTAGTGAGGGTTTTGAGAGTGTCTTGAGTGTTTTCACGTATAAGTGGGCATGGGGCTATGTCCCCAAGGTCCTTGGGACAAAATAAAAAATGAAGGAAAAACTTGAACTAGTCTGGGTTTGGTCCACGATGCGGACCCAACGCCTTACCAATTAAAACTGATCCGCGCCCCTAGAGCATCACAGCTAGGGCATTGATCGCCACTATTTTTAAAATTTTATGAAAATTATTTTTCACTAAGGTTTCTCTAAAATCAGGGTTATACCCATTATCCATTCAATTTTGCCCCTTAATCATGAATATAAAGTTGTATTTTTGATATCACATATAAATTTTTGAGATATATGGAAATTACGATTATGGGAATTTCTTAGGCATATTGTTTGGGCATTTTTGGGGTGTTTCATAAATATAGTGATAAAAGTGCATAGCAATGCATCTAATCATGAATCTATTATTTGCATACTAATGCAATCAGTCATATATAACATGTGTACATATCAATGAATCCTAACAGAAATAAGATCCATGCATAACAACGCACCTATTTTAGCATAAGATATAGGCATAACAATGCCATAATTGAGAATAAGAATCTATGCATACTAATTGTCACGTCCCAGTTTATGGGCCGTGACTGACACCCGTCGGGGTGT
>DF364486.1:0-15470 GCA_000787875.1 Solanum virginianum | reverse complement strand
CATTCTTATCTTGAGGTCAGAATGGATCATTACTTACATCAAGTGATCGAACAATCATCGAAGTACTCAATGGATGTGCTCCATCCATTATAAGATCTTTTAATATTTTTTTTATGTAGGCAGATTGATGAACGAAAATATTATTTGTCAAATGCTCAATTTGCCAACCAAGATATAATTTTGTCTTTCCAAGATCTTTCATCTCAAATTCGTTCTTCAAATAATCAATTGCCTTTTGAAGCTCCATTGGAGTTCCAATAAGATTTATGTCATCAACATAAACTGTAAGTACAATAAATTCCAATGTTATTTTCCTTATAAAAATACATGGGCAAATTGCATCATGTGTATAACCTTCTTTAGATAAATAATCACTAAGACTGTTATACCAGATGCATCCAGATTGCTTTAAACCATACAATGATTTTTGCAATCTAATTGAATACATTTCCCTATATTTTGGACTATATGCTTTGGGCATATTAAATCCTTTAGGGATTTTCATGTATATCTCATTATTAAGTGACCCATAAAGATAGCCTGTAACCACATCCATCAAATGCATTTCAAGTCTCTCATGGACCATGAAACTAATTAGATAATGCAATGTTATTGCATCCATAGCAGGTGAGTATGTCTCTTCATAATCGACACCAGGCCTTTAAGAAAAACCTTTTGCAACAAGGCATCCATAACAGGTGAGTATGTCTCTTCATAATTGACACCAGACCTTTGAGAAAAACCTTGTGCAACAAGGCGTGCCTTGTACCTTTGTATTTCGTTTTTCTCATTTCTTTTTCGTACAAAGGCCCATTTATAACCAACAGGTTTAACACCATTAGGTGTTTCAATTATGGGTCCAAAAAGCTTGCGCTTGACAAGTGAATCTAATTCTGATTGAATTGCTTCTTGCTATTTTGGCTAATCATTTCTTTATCGACATTCGATAATAGATTGAGGATCAAGATCCTCACCATCTTGCATGATTTTCATTGCAACATTATATGCAAAGACATAATCTACCACAATTTTTGATCGATTCAAATTAATTTCAACAACACTTGAATTTATGGATAGTTCTTTATTTTCTTGAGCCTCAAGCTCATTGATTCCATCAGGGATATCAAAAATATTCATATCTTGAACTTCCATATGAGATTCTTTCATAGTGTCATTTGACCTTTTAGCCTTCTTTTTCTAGGATTTTGATCCTTAGAACTCAATGGTCTACCACGCTTTAGGCATGCTTTCGACTCATTAGTTATGACACTAAAAATGGTCGTAGGGGGTCATCAGTTCGAGTAAGGACATTCTCTCCAGGAATATGTTATTTAGTAATTCTCTTTAAATCTCTAAATGCATCTGGCATTTGATTTCCAATTCACTGCATGTGGATAATCTTTTATACTTCTTTCTCACCAATAGAAGCACGTGGATCAAGATGAGGCAATGATGAATTTTTCCATAAATTTTCTCTTTTGATATCATCATATTCTCTCCCTAATTTTGGGAAAAGTGTCTCATCAAATCAACAATCTGCAAATCGAGCAGTGAACATATATCCAGTTCATGGTTCAAGATATCGAATAATTGAGAGTGATTCAAACCCAACATATATACCTAATCTTCTTTGGGATCCCATTTTTGTGTGATGTGGTGGTGACACAGGCACATATACAGCACATCCAAAAATTCTTAGATGGGATATATTAGGTTCTTGACCCAAAACCAGTTGCAATAGAGAATGTTTATGATAATTTGTCGGTTTGAGACGAATAAGTGTTGCAGCATGTAAAATTGCATGGCCCCATACAGAAGTGGGCAATCTAATTTTTATAAGTAAAGGTCTTGCTATCAGTTACAACCGTTTAATTAATGACTCGACAAGCCCATTTTGAGTATGAACATGAGTAACAGGATGTTCAACTTTTATCCCAATGGATAAACAATAGTCATTAAATGCTTGGGATGAAAACTCTGCAGCATTATCAAGGTGAATGGACTTAATCTAATTATCAGGAAATTATGCCCGTAATCGTATTATTTGTGCCAACAACTTTGCAAATGCCAAATTATGAGATCACAATAGGCACACATGTGACCATCTAGATGAAGCATCTATTAGGACCATAAAATATCTAAAAGCCCCACAAGGTGGGTGAATAGGTCCACAAATATCCCCATGTATACATTCCAAAAATGCAAGGGACTCAATCCCAACTTTCATTGGTGATGGTCTTACAATCAACTTACCTTGATAACAAGCAGTACAAGAAAATTTACCATTTAAAAGAATTTTTATGTTCTTTAATAGATATCGATTTGAATTTTCTATAATTTGTTTTATCATTATTAAAAGTTCTCACTCTTCATGAATGGAACACAATCATCTTAGAATATTAATTTATGATAACTTAGTACCTCATTCCATGCTAATGTGCATTATTCAATCACTTGTCTTCTTTTAGACATTATGCACTTGCTACCACATTCACTTTAGAGAAAGGAGCATTTTAATGGAATATATTTTATGACTTTTCACCAAAAGCACATTATTGTGGTTTAGTCATCATTCTATCATTAATATAGTGCATTGAGACTTGAACCCAATGTATTATCCATATAAAGGCATCTTATGCCATAAATTGATGGGCCTTGAACCCTACATCTTTAACTGTGAGATATTCATGTTTTCAAAATTTCATCACGATGATGACACAAGAATATCGTAGCTTTAACACAGTTTTATTTTGATGCTTTATTTTCATCTTAATGATGTCTTCAAGGCCCATAGCATCCAACACCATGAAGGGTAGTTCTTGCCCAAACTATGAAGGGCAACGAACACAAGTTTTGTATGGTTAGTCATATCAATAAGAAAAGAATAAATAAATAAATAATACCTTAATCTTGAATCTTCAAAATGGTAGAGTCTTGTGCTGATAACGTGTTATGAAACTATAAAGTAAAAGAAGAAAAAAATAGAGAGAAGAGAGAAGATTTCTTATTGCTCTTCAATAATATTAAGATATCTATTACAATGAAGGAAACCCTTATATTTATAGGGAAAAACTGACTTGGTCTCCAAGTAAGAAGCTGAATTGGTATTTAAGTGGGATTCCTAACTCCTAAAGGAATCTACATAAATAGACATTCACCATTAATAGAATATGTTTATAACAGTTTTTGTTTTTTTAAATTTTTATGTTTTTTAATGTTATTACTTTTCTACTACTATCGCTATTGGCTACTAACTACAACTATTACTACGACTCTCTTTCTCGTTTTTCCTTTTACAAGAATAATTTTTTTATGTTAGTTTAATTAAATTTATTTTCTTAATATAAATATTCAATACCATTGCACATTTCTGACCATAAGATCTAATAATAATTTGGAAAGCACAGAAAAATCTCATTCCTTGTAAAATTATGCATCGGAGAAAACATCACAAGATAAAATCAAACAAATACTCTTTTTTCTTTATTCTTTAAATTTACTCTTACCGTTATAATTAGTGAAGTGTTGTTTTATTTTATTTTTAAAACACAGTATTCAAATCTCTTAAACACATATATTTGGTAGGAATAATTATACACATACACATGTATGTGTGTGTATATATAGACGTGAAATAGAGTGTTGGTGTGGGAGTCTGGTTAAGAAATATGAAGATAGGAAGCAACAATGAGTTTGAAAATATATCTTTGTCATGACCCGGACCTAGGGTCTAGAAGTGACATGGTGAATGGAAACCCGAGAGTCCCCAAACAAGCCTCAAAGTATCCAAAATTCACATCATCGGTTTGAAAGCATATTCAAATAATAAACACATAGTTCTAAGGGACGGGAAAAAAGCCTCAAAGTATCCATATTCACGTCTAGGTTCAGAAGCGTATACAAAAACTACATAGTTCTAAGGGACAAGAAAATAGGACTCACACTATGGGGATATCATAGGGAAAGGGATTAACATGGATTCACATAACACGTAGCACATAAAGACTAAGGGGCGAGTAAGTATGGCACACTCTAAGGGGCAATTTGGGACTTAGGATCTTCCATGTTTCCACATCAAAACATACATACTTATCATAATTCTCATAGTCAATCCATAATAGTCATATCCAATAGATAACCATAATCATAAACTCCAAATACAACACATAGCACATATCCATACAAGAGTTTACAAGATGTCTAACAATGGCTCTAGTCATGAGATGGGACGGGGGCCACAACATGTTCCAGGCTCACCCTCAAAGTAAAGATAACATAAGCAAAACAACATATGGTAGAGGAATGGTGGCTAGTCCTTGGAAGATAGGACTTACCACAACAAGCCAAAACTTGAGATCTAGTCTAAAGTCGTACGGTGGATGATTGTAGTCCTCGTTCCCTACATGATGAGATTATGTAGGCAAAAGTATGCATTAGTACATTTGAATATATTAAGTATGCAGGGTGCAATGCATGTAACATATCAAAACCTGCATACAATGTTAGATAACAAGGGCACATAATATAGAAAGAGATATATATAGCAAGAAATATAGTATAATAAGATGCTATGAAATTCATGATGTATGAAGTGCAAATGATACTCATATATAGTAGGGATGTGACCTTAACCGACATAAGTAAGACCAAGCGAGCTATTACTTGGAATCCCGATGAAATCCCCTCATTGGTAAAGAGATGGTCTATTTGCTAAAGATAAATCATACTTCACCTTACGGGCAACTCAATTTCGTATGAAGCAACCTACCTGATGGACATCCCCATTTTTGATAGGATTTTCACATATAACATATCATATCAATTCTTCTCCTTACGGGCATCCCCATTTCGGAGGTAACTTCTTTTACGGGCATCCCCATTTTTGAAAAGACCTATGGTAGACATATAGCTCAAGAAAATAAGAGAGCCTTTGGGGATAGCCCTGACGCCCCCAATCCATTGGTGTTAAGTAGTCATCCCACAAGAATATATATATGTATACATTTACATGTTTTCAGAAGAGACAATAATTATTTTCAAAACCAATTCAATGCATTCTTAGGATTAAAGGCCAAATATCATTCATAATAATTCATATTTAGGCTCAAATGCCAAAATTCATAATTTCATTGTAACGGCCATTACTTTATATACCCAGCATCTCTATTGTATTTTGTCGATGTGGGACATTTTCTCTTAAAATGGGTTATTACATACAATTGTGACATCGCTGTGAAAAGACCAAAATACCCCAAGAATTGACCATGCGCGTAACATATCTTTCCATGCTCCATTTGTAAATTCGAGACTGAATTTGCGATCAGCGCAAAATATTGAGCGGGAAAATGGTCTCGACTCGAATTTTAAGCAATTGAGGTGAATTAAAAATTTCGCTAATTCTTTCTAGGCAGTGAGGTTTCTGTGCCCAGGGTGCGATGCGCCTAGGACGTGGAGCCATACTTAGAAAAATTTTTAAATTTTTGACGGGAATCTGATTTCACAAAAAATAAGAAAAATATATATGTCCGCGTCGAAGGCATGATGCAGACATGTTTAAATTTTGACCTTCCTTTTTCTTTTATCTAAGGAAGGATAGTTTCAACTTTTTCCATCTTTCATAAGCCTAAAATAGTCAGTTTTAACTCTAATTCAAACCCTCGAAAGTGCAAATTCACTCGTATAATTTCAAAACCTCTCCAAAGTCTCAAAGCTTAGGATCAAGAACTAGTAGAACATTCAAGAATCCGTTCCAAGCTCTTCCAAGAATTCTTTCCCCAGGTATGTAAGGCCACTCCAAAAGCTATTTTATGAATATTTTAGAAATTATACATTAGTTTTCATCCAAGAATTCCAAGTACAAGTTAAGATAAAAATTCATGCTTTTCTGTGAGGTTCATTAAAATTCCATTCATACATATAGATTCTTGACAAGTATTTGATTCTTGATTTCTTTATTACTAATTTAAAGTATTAAAACTCCATTCATACATATAGATTCTTGATAAATACTATAATTTTTTATTTCTTTATTACTAATTTAAAGTATTACTACCAAGATTTATAACCATGGATGATCTTCTGTAAATTTTATATGGGTTTCATGAATACCCATAAAACCTATAGTTTGAATTGGGTTTAAGAATCAATTTTCTTTAAACTGCTTTTGTACTGTAGCTAAGTAACCCATATATTTGAAAATACTTGAGAAGATACTAGTTTCAGTCAGGATAAAGAGTTCAGATGAGAAGGTTAAAGAGCTAAGTTGGGCTAAGTACCTGAAAGATAAAAAAATTTGAGAATTCATATTCTTTAAGTTATGAGCTATATAAAAGTTATTTTGGGAGTTGTATTGAGCACCGATATGAGTGAGAGTAGAATTAATTACTTGAACTCATAAACTATGTAGCCAGTATAGGATAAGATTATACCAAGGTATATTCCTTATTAGCCACTAAGATGGTGCAGTTTTGGTATGGATCCACTCTCCTAGTTTTTTTCATTCCCTACCCCGACAAAGTACGGGATAGCTCTGGCAGCATGGGCAAGGTATTGTACACCATGAAGCTCATAGTGGTGGTTGTCAGTTAGAGAAACTCCCCAAGTTAAAGCAAGTTATATTTTTATACAGATTTTCAGTATGTTTACCTTTAACATGTTTATTTTCAACACGTAGAGTATCTATTACTTATGTTATTCTATTTTAAGATATGATTATGTACGTTGAAATGTTGCATCACTCTGAGTTCCTATTTTGGCCATCTTACATACCGTACATTCCACGTACTGATGTCCTTAGCACCTGCATTATTTTATGATACAGACGCAGGTGACAAAGTCCCTCACCAGCCGTTTTGTTGAGGACCAAATATCAGTAAGGCCTCTTCTCAGTCTGAGGCTTGGAGTTGTTTATGTTTTCCTTTTAGCATTTATTTTTAGTCATGGCTAGTTAGGGCCTGTCCCAATTGTTCTTTCAGACTATTCTAGTAGAGGTTCCATAAACTATATCTCAGATACTTCAGTCCTGGTTGATTGATTTAACTATTGATCTACTTCCCCTTTTCAGTTTATTCAGACAAGTTTAGTAGCTTTATGTTCATTATTTAAAGCCTTTTCACTATTATTTATGTCTTCTGCTGAGTAAGTAACCAAGCCAAGTGATTTGCTTAGGACAACAATGGTTCTGAGTGCTAGTTACGTATAGGGTGTAGGCTCGAGGTGTGACAAACTTGGTATCAGAGCGTAGAGTTCAAGAATCCTAAGGAGTCTATGGAACCATGTGGCCACATCCAGTGTGTAGGCTCGGGACGTGACAAACTTAGTATCAGAGCACAGAGTTCAAGAGTCTTAGGGAGTCTATAGAACTATGTCTAGTAGAGTCCGTATTATAGGTATGAAGCATGCCACATCTATAATAGGGAGGCTATGGGACATTAGGAAATGTCACCATTAATTGTTATTCTATGTCTCATACTTCATAGCATATCTCTGTTAAGTCCCTCCTAACTCGTGTGTTCACCTCATGTTTTTCATAGCTAATGGACCAGTACAGGGCAGAGGGCGCCCAACTAGGAGAAATGGAAACCAGCCCGGCCCAATTCCTGAGGGACCTAGAGGTCCAGCTGTGTCTGTAGAGCAGCCATAGCAAGTGGACATCTCTAATGCTTAGCTTTGCCAAGCCATCCAGACTTTGGCTCAGGTGATTACGACATAGGGAGGTCGCTAGAGAGATGGTAGAAATGATGGGTCGAATACCGCTAGGGTTTGGGAGTTTTTGAGGATGAATCCATCAAAATTCACAGGGTCTAATGTGAAGCAGGATCTTGAGAATTTCATTGAGGAGCTCCAAAAAGTGTTCTGGGTTATGCATATATGTGATGCTGAGCGGGTTGAGTTAGACACCTACTAGCTCAGGGGGGTAGCTAGACTCTGGTTTGATCAGTGGAGAGGAAGTAGGGTAGATGAGGTGCCAGTTGTTAGTTGGGCAATATTTGAGGAGGGCTTTCTGGGATAGTACTTCCCTAGAGAGATGAGGTAGGCCAAAGTGAGGGAATTTCTAAATCTGAAGCAGGAGGATATGAGTGTGAGGGAGTACTGCCTCAAGTTTACTCAGTTATCCCGTTATGTTCCAACTATGATGGCGGACATGCGCACTAGGATGAATCTATTCGTGTCAGGGTTCTCTTAGATGACTAAGAGGGAGGGTAGGAATGCTATGCTGATTGGGGATATAGACATAGCCCATTTGATGATTTATATCCAACAGGTAGAGGAGGAGAAAATGCAGGATAGGGAAGAGTTCAGAAGCAAGAGGGGCAAGACATCAGGCCAGGAGACAGGTA
Organism: Solanum virginianum; assembly: GCA_000787875.1. Lineage (NCBI taxonomy): Eukaryota > Viridiplantae > Streptophyta > Magnoliopsida > Solanales > Solanaceae > Solanum > Solanum virginianum. The sequence continues at coordinate 7,131 of DF364486.1, read as the reverse complement.
GGAGGGGGGCTGGAGGTGGAAATCACTCATCCTTTCAGCCTAAGATAGCCGGACCAGTACCTTCATCCGCTAGTGCACCTGTATCGAGAGTTAGGAAGGAGCAGGGATCATAACACTGCAGGTTTTCGGGTAGCATAGCTCAATGAGCGAACCGTTATCCTACTTATTGTAAGGGTGGTAGGTCTCATCCCGGAGAGTGCCTCGTAGGCACAAATGGTTGTTTCAAATGTGGTCAGGTGGGGCACTTGTTGAAGGATTGTCCTATGGGAAAGCAGAATATAAGAGATAATAGATCACAGTCAGTTTCCTCAGCACCGCAGGGTAAGCCACCTCACAGGGGCATTGCAGTAGGGGAAAGTGAGGGCACAAACTTCTTGTATGCCATGGGCACCAGACATGAGCAGGAGAACTCAGCAGATGTGGTTACGGGTATGTTCAAAATCTTTACTTATGATATCTGTGCATTATTAGACCGAGGAGCCACATTGTCATTCGTAACCCCATATATTGCTATGAAGTTTGGGGTTAATCCAGAATGTCTACTTGAGCCTTTCAGTGTTTCCACTCCCACTGGAGAGTCTATTCTAGCACAAAGAATTTATAGGGCTTGTCCAGTCTCAGTTTATCATAAGACTATTGTAGCTGATTTGGTTGAGTTAGACATGGTAGACTTCAACGTCATTGTTAATCAGAAAAATAGCTTTTTTTTTAAAGAAAAATCAAAAATTGGTTTAAAAACTTAATTAATTTAAAAGAAAACCAATTTTTTCAAAAAATAAGAAAACAGAGTCACCACTTAATTTTTGAAAGAAATTAAGAAAACTTAAAATAATTTTAAAACTCTAACAGAAAAAGTCCGAAAATTTCAAAGAAATGAGTAAGGGTTCTTATCACTATTTTATAAAGGTATTAGCATTTAAAATATCCTCTAACATGCGGTTATCCGACGATTTGAAAAATATTTGACTAACTTTGAAATAAAAAGATATTTAAAGATCTCAAAAAATTTTGATAAAAATTCACTTAGTGAAATAATTTTAATTATTTTGAAACATGACTTAGAGTGGTAGTAAGAATGACAATAATAATAAAAAAAATAATTAACATGAAATGGTTCGCCTCTGAGAATTTTAATTAAATTAGATACACGAACCAAATATTGTCAAAATCAAGGTTAATACAAACATCACAAATAATCAATTCTAAAAAAAAACATAATAAAGAGAGGGAAAGAAAAATAGGGCCCAAGTCTGGTTCTGTACGCATGCGCCAGAACTTAGGCCTGTAGCTTCTTCTCTTTTGGGCTCTTATTTGCTAATTAAGCATGTATATCAGTAGGACATATATATATATATATATATATATCTATGTATGTATGTATATCCTCTCTTCCACTGTATATCAACTTGTATATCCAATATTCCAGCCACCTTGAACCATTCTTGCTGAAGACTCAATTTTTCAACCTATTTTTAATATCACACCACTGTATACATGATGTATATCAGTCTATACGATGGTGTTTCAGTCCCCAAAAATCTGTAACGCAGCTTCTCTATCACGCAAAATAACCCAAGACCGATCCTAGATGCAAGGATGGAATCTAGCAGGGACTCAAATGGAGGAGTTCATTCACAAAAAATACATAAAGATCAATACCTTCAACATATAACATAAATGAGATTTCAGAACTTAAAAGAAAATTTTCACTATTACATCATGACAAAACTCCACTTCAAAAATCTTTGTTTTTTTTTTGGAAATATCCTGACGAAATTACGACGAAAAAAAGAAAATTGAAAAGAAAGGCATATGATGTTACCTTTTGGTTGCAGCGAACAGGACAAGACGAGTTGAAAAAAATGATTTCCTACCACGAACTTAACAAAATAGAAGAATAAAACTCAGCTTCTGGTTTGCTAATCTTAGTTCTGGAACTAGGCAAAAGAAAAAAAATGGAGGAAGCCGACCAAAAATCCTCCCTTTTACAGATTCAAGAGGAGGTAGTTATAGAGAAAATTGGGCTCAAAAATTGAAGTTTTGGATTTGAATTCGACATTCAAAATTCGAATGTTGGGGGTTAATTTTTTCTATTGGTGTTTTTTTTATTCCAAAAAAATAAGAAGGAGAGTCGTGTGTGTGTTCTTGAAGATGATTTGAAAAAAAATGGAAGAAAAGGAAAGATTCGTGAGGAGAGGAAGAGAAATGAAAAAGGAGGGACACGTGGGTCCCATGTGAAAAAGAAAAATAAAAAGAAAAGTTAAAGGAAAAAAGGAAAAGGAAAAGGAAAAAGGGGAAACATGCGGGGTTGGAGCGCGGATTTGAATTTTAAAATACACGATGAATTAAATTAGATCAATTAACGAGTTTCTCGAAATATCAAAGTGAAATAATTAATTTTAAAATAATTTATAATTAAATCAAGAAAATAAAATCTTTTTTTAAGAATGAGTTTTGAATAAATATAACTCTAAAAATATATATATATATATATATATATATATATATATATATATATATATACATTGTTAAAAATTGGAGAAGCTCAATAATTAATTTATAATATGGAGGGTCAAAGTTGGGTGTCAACAGCTGCCCCTCGTTTGGCTTGGGTTGATGAAAGAGACCCGAGCCAAAGGAAGTTGACGAATCCAATTTTGACCAACCAAACTTTCGTCTTTTGAAAGAGGAGTACGAACTTTAGAAAATTATGGTCGGACCCCAGTGTTGATTTCCTACATATCTCAGGTTACATGAGAATTCAAGCCACCTGTAGTTCACGACGCTTGATTTTACGCACGATTTTAAAAAATTCAAAAGCTATTTCGGATTCTAATTATGGAGAGACCGAAAAGTTCGGGAGTAGAATGAGAAGAGGTTGGAGTATGGTCGATTTTTCAACATGGAGCTCGCCTACATATCTTAGTCATAGGAATCAAACTATCATTTACTGGACTGAAATGAAAAATATTCACAAGAAATGAAATATAAATATAATTTGTGCAAACCTAGTTTAGCATGTCATACTGAAGGAGATGACGATCCAATAATAGATTAACGTGTCACGCTGAAGGAGGTGATGATCCAATAATACGTTTAATGTATCATGTTGAAGGAGGTGACAGTCCAATAATAAGTTGCATGTCATTTTAAAGAAGATGATGATCCAATAATAAATGTGTCACACTGAAGGTAGTGACGCTCCAATAATGTAATATGTCACACTAAAGGCAGTGACGCTCCAATTTGTCATGTTGAAGGCGAGTGACTCTCCAAAAATAGATTAGCTTGTCACACTGAAGGCAGTGACACTCCAATTTATCACGTTGAAGGTGAGTGACTCTCCAAAATAAATAACTTGTCACACTAAATGCAGTGATGCTCAATTTGTCACGTTGAAGGCGAGTGACTCTCCAAAATAAATTAACTTGTCACACTGAAGGCAGTAACACTCCAATTTGTCACGTTGAATGAGTGACTCTCCAAAATAAATAACCTGTAACACTGAAGGCAGTGACGCTCCAATTTGTTACGTTGAAGGTGAGTGACTCTCCAAAATAAATAACTTGTCACACTGAAGGCAGTAACACTCCAATTTGTCACGTTGAATGAGTGACTCTCCAAAATAAATAACTTGTCACACTGAAGGCAGTGAGGCTCCAATTTGTCACGTTGAAGGAGTGACTCTCCAAAATAAATAACTTATCACAATGAAGGTAGTGATGCTCCAATTTGTCACATTGAAGGCTAGTGACTCTCCAAAAATAAATAACTTATCACACTGAAGGCAGTGAAGCTCCAATTTTTCATGTTGAAGGTGAGTGACTTTCCAAAAATAAATAACTTGTCATACTGAAGGTAGTAACGCTCCAATTTGTCACGTTGAAGGCGAGTGACTCTTCAAAAATAAAATAAGAGGTTTTTAGAAGAATGACCAAATGGACAAAAATTGATAATTTACTAGACTGATGAATTTATGATTTGAATAAAATATTCACAAGCTGGCTTTCTAAAAGGTTTAACTAAGAATAATGGTATTATAATATTTGATTTGAAACTGGTAGAATACTTGGTAATTCTAGCTATTTTGATATGGAAATTATTTTTCAAGAATAACTGTGTAAGTAAAGGTTTGAACTTGGTTAAGCCACCTAATTATGCTAACATTCGAGGACGAATATTCCTAAGGGGAGGGGGGAAGATGTAACACCCCACACATTACATGTATGAGTACTATGCACATGAAACATGATATAGACTTTCAAATTAATGCCAATTTTTAAAAGTGCTTAAATCTCGCGTTAGAGGGTAATATGTGTGTCTAACGCTTAAGAGGGTCGAGTGTATACATATTTTGTGTCAAATTGAGGAGATTACGACCTGAAACAAAGAGAGAGAATTGAGGTGCTTGTCGAACTTAGGAAGCTAGCAGGTGAATCACCTACTTGCTTAGCTTAAGTTTGCTAGTTAAACGGAGACAAGGCCCGATGTCGAATTTGTCCAATTCCGATTATGAATAAAGTTCGTGCTAAGGATGTATCTTTGGTCCATGGTTTAGCTCTATAAATAGGCTATACTTACAGCCCAACATGAAGAATAAAAAGGGCCCAATTACATCATAATTTACTTGACTAATTGGGCCCAAAGTAAGTGAAGAAAATTTGAAAATAGGTAGCCCAAGGCCCAGCAACTTGGAGACCCATTTCGGCCCAAATTTAAGGGTTAAGATGTTGCATCAGCAACTCACTAATATCTAATAATATATGGTTAAAATGAAAGCCAAAGTCAGCCAAAGTGGCCCTTTAAAAGGGGTCAAAAACAGCAACTTAAATCATTTTCACGTGGGAACAAATTTTCAGCTTTCCTAAGGAAACCTTTTCTCTCATTTCTTCACTTCTAAAGGCAGCTAAAACAACCCTCTAGGGTTCTTGAAGGAGACCTTAATCTTGAAGGCTAAGGTAAGCAAGTTTACTTATATGTTTAGTATGGTTTTCTCATGGAAAACAAGGGACTATGTTGGTTAGATATATGCTGAAATTGTTGGATAGTATGTGTTCCAAGAGTCGTTGTACATTTCTCTTGTTTATTTGGAAGCTTTTCTCTTGTTGGTTGGGTTGGTTATGAAGGAAGGTTATTATTAAAATAGGACCATATCAGATTATTAAAAGGTTCGACCAAGTCGCATATGAACTAGAGCTACCCCAAAAGCTTTCAATGGTTCATCAGTTTCCCATGTCTCAATGCTTCGAAAATGCATAGGTGACCCATCTCGTGTTACTCCTATTGAGGATGTAAAGGTTACAGATGATCTAACATATGAAGAAGTACCTATTGCTATTATACATTGTCAAGTTAAGAAGCTAAGAAATAAAGAAATCCTTAATCTTGAAGGCTAAGGTAAGCAAGTTTACTTATATATTTAGTATGGTTTTCTCATGGAAAACAAGGGACTATGTTGGTTAGATATCTGCTGAAATTGTTGGACAATATGTGTTCCAAGAGTCGTTATACATTTCTCTTCTTTATTTGGAAGCTTTTCTCTTGTTGGTTGGGTTGGTTATGAAGGGACGTTAATGTTCTTAATGTATATTGGTTCTATAATGATGTGTAAGGGTTGTTTCACTGCTTTTACAGTCCGCAAAAGTAAGTTCTTATATGATATCGTAATTGTGTTCTTAATTAGAACTTGTGGGATGCTGGATGGTAGGCTACTGCCTCACGTCCTTCATGACTATTTTGATACTGTTCTGAGACTATTTCAAGGCTGTTATTATGTATAAATATGTTGAGGATAGTTTGGTTAAAGTTGGGATAGGTTTAGAATTGTCGACGTCGAAATGTAGCGAAGGGATGTAACGCTATACCGCCTATTTGTATATTGTGTAAAATTGTTATGTGTTCTATTTTATAGGCTATTATAAGTCTATTGTGGCACTAAAATAGGTTGCACATGATGTGTGTATAAGAATGTGTACTAGATAATACGATTAGGGACGAAAGGGTTGAAAGAATACGCTCGGGTTTATAACTACACGCTTGCTGCCCGGGTGTTATTTTTTTTGTGAGATTGGGCTGTCTAGATGTATTTGTTGGCTGCTAATGCTAGTTTTATCACCTACTATGTTGTAGATAAATAATTGGAGGAAGAAAAGGCTATCTCAAGTTAATAGCGAGGTCATACAGCGAGGTAGCAGTGAAGATGGCTGCTAATGCTAGTTTTATCACCTACTATGTTGTAGATAAATAATTGGAGGAAGGGAAGGTTATCTCAAGGTAATAGCGAGGTCATACAGCGAGATATGTAAGGCTATTTGCTTTCGTATTACTTGGCATGAAATCTAGAGTCTTCCTTGGCACAAAAAGGCACTTACCAACTTCGACATGACTATTAACTGTGTCTCCACTCTTTCGCATGTTCATATGCCATCATGCATAGTTACTTTCAAATCTACATACATACATGGATACCAAGTACATGAGTTCTTGTTGCCAAATAAAGTTTACGAGTGGTTTCATTTCATACACATTTCATTATTTGTGCAACATACTCTTTTTATTGTCATATTGTCTTGTATGGTCATCTATATGTCACATGCTACATATACAGTTCTAAAACTCCAATGTTGTGACCACCAAAAGAAATATCTCAAAGGTAATTGAAAGGTAAAGTATATTGCTTATAGATAGGTAGTAGCCCGAGGAGTGGAAGAACCACCTAGCCAGGGACGATCCTATCACAGGGGGTAGCCCAAAAGGCTAAGGAAGAGCCTAGCCAGGGACGAACCCGATACTATTTACCACTGATCAATTGGTCATTTACAGTCCTATCATGGGGGTAGTCCAAGGGGCTAAGGAAGAGCCTAGCTAGGGACGAACCTGATATAGTTTACCATTGATTAGTTGGTCATTTATAGTATATGTTGTGCACAGATTTTACAGTAAAGGTAAAGTGATATAAAGAATATAAAGTACATGATCCCATAATGTAACTAAAGGGTGGTCTCTTATCATACATCAGTGCATAGTTTCGTTTGAGTTGTTATTTCATATATAGTATTTCCTACCTTATATATTAAGTATATTATCCCGTACTGACGTCCCTTATGGGGGACCTACATTTCATGCTGCAGG
>DF364487.1:0-18024 GCA_000787875.1 Solanum virginianum | reverse complement strand
ATAGTTTGATTTGATTTAATTTAAGTAGCTAAATAGTAAGTATTTTTATTGAAGCACGTTTATTCCTCTTTAATACCATCAATATATATATATATATATTGATGGTACAAAGTAGTTTACTAAAGCATTATTACTTTCTTCTTGATAGCATCAAAGCATATACACTTTCATTAAAAGGGTAGGAAAATAAAGAGACACATTTGTAAATAGTTTTTTCTTTGAGTTACAAGTGTTATTATTCCCACAGTTAAAACCTACAAAATATTATGATAGGGCCCACATTTTCAGGGAAGCCTAAAATTACACAACATTTATAGGCAATTCAAATTAATTTTTAAATAGAATGAACTATAAAATAAATATGAATCAGCAAGCAAGTACGTTTGATGAACTGATGAAGTGCAATTTTATTTATTCACATTTTCTATGTAGTAAAATGTACGTTTATTCAAACATATCAGAAATAAGATTTGGGAATTCCCAATTAAATTAAAGTTTTGACTTTTTGATAATTAAGGCTCCATTTGGTTCGCAAAGGCCAAAAAACTCGAAGTCAACAGAGAAAACAAGATTAAGAACACTTGATTTCTATATATATAAGTGTGGGCTGCCCCTTTGCCGCCCACCAAAATCAATTAGAATCCATCGAAGCGGCAGCTCTTCGTCGACGTATTTGTTTGATCTATCTGCTTCTATTCCTTTATCATATAATGCCCATAAAAATATTCTGTGAGCTTTTTAATCAAATCTTTTTTTGATAGCTGTTAATTGACGTGCCTGTTTCAAGTGTTTCAACTATGATTTTAAAATATTGTCATTAATATGATAATTTTTTTAGTTGTTTCAACTATGATTTTGCTATATCACCTTAAAACAAATCTCTATCAAACTTGGACAAATTAAATTAAATAACTAAACCAACAAAATGCTTTCACGTATAGCTTTTTGTGGGCCCCACAATTTTTAGGCATTTTCAGAACTTCAATTCACCACCGAAACCCCAAAACCACCACCAAACTCCATGAGAACAACCCTCCAGACAACCCTAAAACCAGTGTCAAGAAACCCCCCCCCCCAAACACCCCGCATCTCGTGGCAACTCCGACCAGCCACCAAATACAGCTAAAATAACCCAAAATAAGCCACCAAAAAAATCCAAATCGTGCTTGAAAAACGACATCATCATCTCAAAATTCCCTCAACAACCCACTAAAATCACCTTCAACCCCCCAGTCAGACGATCGTCGACCAGACTAGAACGTGAAGCAGTCCCGTTGACTGCTGAACGACGAACCAGTCCGGCGACTAGAACCAGTCCGGCGATAATTATCCCCCCCCCCAAAAAAAAACGTCATCCAAACAGCCCTCCAAAAACCTCTAAAAACGTCACTAAAACTTTGCACCGCACTAGCTTCGAGGAGGCAAAATCCAGCTGGCGCCACCAACAAGCAACAATAGACCTCCAAACTCCAGCAAAAGACGAATGAGAAGGAAAATTCAATGTCATCTCTTTCAATATCAAAAAGACAAATGAAAAACACGAATAAAGCACTACAAAAGAACAGGATAAATTGACGAATTTTAGTGATAAAATAATTTTTATCACTTAAGTAACAAAAAAGGACCTAAAATATCCTTGAACTATTAAAAATTATACAAAAATGTCTTCTATCCACTTGAGCCTAAAATGCACCTGTCATCCGCACACAAACAAATTAAAACAACTGAAATATCGTATTTTAAATTTAAATTCGATCATACGAATAAGAGTGTAAAAATAATCAAACATATTCATTTGGTTGCCCGGGTTACATTTACTAGTCTTTATAAGAAATAATATCGGTATTGTTGACACATACTCCTTTAATATTTTAAAATTTTAAATTAAAATAATCATACGTTTCAATGTAATATCAGAAAAATAAATTAAATGTCATGTCTTCAAATTTAAACCCCAATTCAGTCCACGAAAAGAATTAAATTAAATTGTGTTCTTTCTAATAATTCAACTGTAGTGTTGCATCTTTATGGAAGTGGGAATATTTAATTAGTTCTTCCCATCATCTCAATTTACGTAGCATTTTTTTTATATTACCACCAACTTTAACAAAATAAACAAAAAAATATTTAATCTTATTATTGAATGAAAAATATGTTAAATATATTAAATTAACTTCTAATTTTATATTTTAAACAAGTCATATTAAAAATAAAAAATTTTACGAAACAAAATTTAAAAATACAATAAATAAATTAAAACGAAAGTAACTGATTACCATATAAATGTGGTCAAAGCAATAAATAAATCATAATTCAAAAGCTAAACAATATATTTAAAGACATCGAGAGAGTTCCGTACCGAAACATTGCACTATCGTCAGATTAGCATGGACGGCTGGTCAACTCATATATTTGTGTTTATTATATGGTAGTTTTTTCATTTCAATTTATTTAACGTAGTTAGACTTCATATGAAGTTTAAGAAAGAAAGATTTTTAAAATTTATGATTTAAATTAAATTATAAATATTTGTATGGTTATAAATTATTTTATTAAGAATAAAATGAATATCTTAAGGTTAAATTATTAATAAATGTAGAAGTACATCATTTTTTTAAAAAAAAAAGACTAAAAAAGAAGGTAAGTTATATAAATTAAGATAGAGGGCGTAGAATTTTAAAAGCAACATATTTGTGTTTACTATATGATAGTTTCTTCCGACTCAATTTATATGACGTAGTTAGACTTCATACGAAGTTTAAGAAATTTTTTTTTTCAATTTATGGTCTAAAATAAGTTATAAATATTTGTGTGGTTGTAAATCATTTCATTAACGATACAATGAAAATTTTAAAATTAAATTGTTGCTAAATGTAAAAATACGTTTTTTTTTAACTGACTAAGAAAGAAAGTAAGTCATATAAATTGAGAGCGAGGGAGTGAAATCTTTTTGTTAAAACAATATATTTGTATTAAGTTGAAATTTCACCAATAAATGCAATAGTTGTGATCAAATATTGCAAAAAAAATAAATAAAATCTCTATTTGATTAGTTATATTTTTTGAATTTGAGCCTTAATTATGAAAGGAGATGTTTCTTCTTTCAAGTAGTTCTTTGCAACAACATTCTGATTAATCAAGATTTCAAATTGACTGCAGAATACTAATGGAAATAAAAAATAATAATACTACATTTATCATGTTTTTACTGTATTTTTTACTCTTTCACGTTCAATAAAAAATAACCAAATACAAAGTTATAGTTTATTATTTTTCCTATTAGAATGTGTGTGTCTTATTAATGTTAAGGGGCAGAAAAAAGGGTCAAACATATTCCTCTATTTTCATCTATTAGCTAAGTTTATTTCTAGTTATAATGATATAGGACTAATGGCCCTATATCATTATTAAAATTTAACTCATATGAACAAAATCACCCAAATTCAACAAAAATAACTTAACTTTGATTTAAATTATCTATTTTAAGTGAATCCCGAATAAACTCAACTTGCAACTCATCAAACTAAAATTGAAAATAATTTATAGAGTGAATCAAGATTTACTCACCAAAAACCTTTTAATTAAATCACTAATGATCACCTAATACAATAATTTTGAAACAAGACATAAACTTGGGTCAATTTTGACAACCCTAATTGAGAAACAGAAATATATAATAATTAACTTGTTCTCCCTACATATTCTGGCATTATTGATCCTGTATTCTTGTTACAATATTAAGATTAAATTATACAAAATAATTTTCTCAAATATATGGCAACTTTCCTTTGACATTTATATAGAACATTATTGCAGCATTAGCATCTAGGTTATGGACAAGTGAGCAAGTTAGACTACCAATTTTAGTTATCACTTCGTTCTTTTTAAGTTGTCATATTTTATTTTTTCATAATCAATTTAATTAATTTTAAAAATTAAATTAAATTACATTAATTTGATATTTTTAAAGTAAAAATTTTAATTTTTTAAAACTATACGAAAAGTATTATAGATTATATTTTTTTCCAATACAATATAATAAAAATATTATATTTTAAAATAATAAGTAAAATTTATGTTGTTTGACTAAAAAAAATAGTTAAATTTGATAATTAATGCTCCTTTTGGTTCGCAAAGGCCAAAAGGGAAGAGGCCAAAAAACTCGAAGTCAACAAAGAAAATAAGATAAAGAAAACTTGACTGACTTATAAGAAATATCGGTATTGTTGACACATAGTACAACCCAATTACTAAAAGCGTTTTTTTTTAATATTTTAAAATTTTAGATTAAATAATCATACGTTTTAATATGATATCAGAATACATAAATTAAATGTCATATCTTCAAATTTATCCCCTATTTAGTCCACGAAAAGAATTAAAGTAAATTGTGTTCTTTCTAATAATTATACTGTAGTGTTGCATCTCTTTGGAAGTGGGAATATTTAATTAGTTTCTTTCATCATCTTAATTTATGTAGCATATTTAAATTTTTAAAATTTTTAAAATTTATTTTATTATTACATATTTTTAAATATATTTATTTTTTAATTATTGTAATTTATAGTTATTTTTACGTAATTTTTCAAATACATATCTTTTATTTTAAAAAAATGAAAATTACATACCAAATTTGTGATTAAATTTAAATAATTTAACTCTCAAAATTTGAATTACGTCATAATTTACAGTGAATTGCATCTTGTTTGAATCTGTCACAATTGGATTATTCACATTGTTTTCTTATTTTCAAATAAATAATAGTGAAAATATCACTAAACTATTTTTCACTCCATATATCTTTACTTGTTCAATTCTAAGTTTCTAACTTGATATCTCTCTTATGTGACATTAAATGAAATGATTATTTTACAATATTTCCTTTTGAATATAACTTATTTAATATGTTATAAAATGCATTGAAGTATGACTTTAGATAATAACAAGAGTAAATTAGAAATTTGATAATAATTTATTTTTAAACTTTTAAAATAAATAAATAAAAATAAATATTTATTTTTAATATAATAAATAAATAACGAATTAGATGGAAGGAACAATACGTAAGCAACACATAACTTTACGTACAATATTAAAAAAAAAAAAAAACAAAGACATCGAAAGAGTTCCGTACCGGAACACTGCACTATCGCCAGATTAGGAGGTCGGTCAACGCATGGATGGCTGGTCAACTCATATATTTATATCAAGTCGAAATTCACCAATAAATGCAATAGTTATAATCAAATATTGAGAAAAAATAAATCGAATCTCTATTCCATTAATTATATTTTTTGAGTTTGAGTCTTAATTATGAAATGAGATTATTTTTCATTTAAAGAAAATAAAAAATAATAAAAATATTTTAATTATATTTTTACTATCACTTTAACTCTTTCACATTCAATGAAAAATAATCGATACAAAATTATACTTTCTCTATCTCATATTAACTGAATTTATGAGGTAATGCATGCATACTAAGAAAAATATTCAAAGACAAACTTGACATCATATTTTTCACTATTGTCATTTGTAAAATCATAAATATATAGTGTAATTTATTTTCTAGAAAATATAAAAGTTCAATAAATGAAAGGGCAAATATAAAAAAAAAATTCAAACATTTATCTTGAATTTTGAAAAATTTAACTATTTTAAACTTTAAAAAAAGCCTAAAAAAATTCAATTAACTTAAAACGGAGGAAGTAGTTTATTACTTTTCCTCTTAAATATGTGTGCTCTCATTAATGTTAAGAGGTTGTTCGGTGGGGGAAAGATTTAAATATATTTCTTTATTTTTGTCTATTAGCTAAGTTTATTTTTAGTTATAGTATATTATAGGACTAAATATATCCCTTTCATTATTAAAATAGGATAAATTATGCGACCTAAGCAAATATACAACAATAATATATCCCGTAGAATTCATAAGTGAGGTCTAGGGAGGATAAAATGTACGCAAACCTTATTACTATTTCATAGAGATAAATAAATTATTTCCGAAAGATCCTTATCTCAAAAATATCAAGTCCTTAAAGCATAAAATACTAGATATGAAAGTACAAGATAATATATAAATACAATAAAAGTAATTAGTATATGACGTAAGAAAATATATACTCACTATTTAATTATTTATCATAGCTATAGTTTCAAATCATTATGCTCGCCACTACTAATTCATCCAGTTTCTAGGAGCATGCCGAGAATTTATACAATTAAGCTCCAAGTTGCATAAGTTCAGAATTTGCTTGTATAAATTTAGAATTTGTATATGTTTACCCTTGCTTGTATATAATTATCATGTTGATACATTTGACTTGTATAAATTTTGAAAAAGCCTAAGTACATAATTTGTATATAGTTACCCTATTTGTATATTGGCAATGAATTATAAAAATGGATATGCGAATTATTCAAATAGTTGTTAGCTATAATTACATAATCTAATTTTCTAAACGATAGTTATTTCAGCCTATTAAATTTCGGACTAAACTATTTATGAAAATTCTACATCAAAGTATCGCTCATTTGAATGAAATTCTCAAAATCAACAAAAATAGTTCAAATTAAATTTAAATTATCAATTTTTAATGAATCCCAAATATACCCAACCTGCAACCCACCAAACTAAAATTGATAATAATTTACAAAATCAATCAAGATATTTACTCACCAAAAGCCTCTTAATTATATCACTGATGATCACCTAACACAATAATCTTGAAACAAGACATAAACTTGCGTCAATTTTGACAACTCTAATTCAGAAACAGAAATATATAAAAACTTTGTTCTCCCTACATATTCTGGCATTATTGATCTTGTATTAAATTATGGGGAAAATAATTTTCCGCAAATACATTGCAACTTTCCTTTTACATTCTTATATAGAACATTATTGCAGCATTAGCATGTTGACCATTGCTATCCAGATTATGATGAAAATGTATTTGCGGAAAATAAGTAAAACATTTTGATATTTAAAAATTATATGAGAAGTATAATAAATTGTATTTTTTTAAATATAATATGATCAAAAAGTTATATCTTAAAATGATAGTCAAAGTATATACCTTTCAACTCTTAAAAAAAGAAAATTATGATAATTAAAAAAGGAATAGAAAAAGTATAACTTATAAAATGAAAATCATAAAAATTGAAAAGAAGATATAATTTTAACGATGTCAAACTTAACAGATTGAACAAGTATGAGCCAGGGCCGGCTCTACAGTATAAAAAAAGAGGCCATTGTTTTAGGCCTTCACATTTGAGAGGCCTCATTTTTTTTATTAATAATAAATAATTAAATAAAAACTATATCATTTAAAAAAAATTGCATTTCTAAAACTATAAAAATATATCATTTATTATTATTTAAAAATTTTAGGCCCTCCAATTTATTTTTGACTTTAGACCACGAAAATGATTAGGCCGCCCCTGGTATGAGCTAATGCGTTTCCGCACCAAAAGATTCCTGTGTCATGTACATTAATCGACTCACATTTTCAGCTCTTTTCTAGAAAAAACTTAATGAGTCTCGTGCTGATGAATAGAAGAAGGTCTCAGGTAGTACATCATTTTCCTTGACATGAATACGTTGAAATTTCGACCATTTAAACCAATATTTGATTGATTTTTTTTAACTTTTTCTTTTAATTAAATCCTCCGGTAAAGAAATTGTAAATAATCTCTTTCTCCAATAATAATTGTTTATTACTTTCTTTGTCGTCTTTATTGACTTGACACAGGGATTAAGAAGTAGTCAATGATGAAGTAATTTTACCAAATTACCATTTGAATATAATAAATAGAATTTTTTGAAAAAATATAATAGGAAAATGATTATAATTAATGATCAAGATAAATTAGAAACTAAGTATCTCTTGATTTGATAAAGTGGGCAAGTATTGTTAGACAACCCAAAATAATATAGAGGCCAAGTAAAGTTGGACGGAGGGAGTATTGATTTTGCATAGGAATTAAGAAGGAGTAAATGATTGGATAACTTTACCAACCACTCCTATTAAATAATGTCTCTGTCCCATTTTAACTTAATTTGTGATGCAGTGCACACATATTAAGAAAAATATTTAAAGACAAAGTTTAAATCATACTTTTCATCTTTTATGAAGTCATACATATGTAATGTAATTTATCTAATAGAATATAAAACTTTAATAAATGAAATGACAAATACAAAAAAAGTTCTAAACAATTCAACTATTTTAATATTTTAAACATTAAAGAAAGCCTCAAAAATCTTGGGACAAAGCAAGTATTATAGAAAAGTAAACTAAATGGTTTGAGCAACTAACGTCCTTTTGAATGGACCAAACTCAATCATATTTCCAACTGTAGGTAATAAACGTAAGGAAAATTCTTAGAAGTAAAATTTACCTATCAATTTCATTTTATAAATTTTAAAGAATTGTGTAAAAATAATGAAATTATGATTGATATATAATAGGAGCTGCAACGAAATCAATTTTATGATTTAAACTAAATATATTTTACATATATATTCTTATGACGATCCAGAAAGAGTGAGAAGGTAAACAAAATGGGAAACATAAAAGTAAGGCCAATAACGTGGCAAATGTTCTTTGGCACATAGCATTTATCCAAATCTTGGAAAAGTTGAAACTTTTTATGACCACTTTTTCGTATTTTTATCCAAATGCACAAGGAATTGGTTTAAACTTTAATGTGTTGGCCACTTATTCAATAGTTCAAAACAATCAATAATTTTAAAAGTGCCTTTCTATATTAATCATCAAGAATTCAACACTAAAAGTTCCACAACCTAGTAACACTTTCTACCTTTCTTTTATTGAATTATCACCATCACTTGAGACTTCAATTTGATCTATGGTGGTTCATCATTACATCTTTTTGGTTTTAATAAAATTTGTCATTTTTTTATAAATGAAATTTCATAAATGGCAAACATATAAAGTTCAATTATGTTTTATAGTCATAGTTTGAATAATTACACTTTGTAACTATAGTTATAGCAGTGGCGAAGCTAACATTTTCGTCAAGGGTGTTCATACTTTAGAGCATGAGTGAGTGATTTTTGTATCGCAAGTGTTCAATAATTGATATATATCAAAATATCTATATTTAACCTATATATATTCAACAAGGTTTTTCGGCGAAGGGTGGTCATCTGACCATCCTTGGGTGAATGTAGCTCAGCCCTTGACTTATAGCAAGGGCGTAGTTTTTATATAGCATTTTTACATTTTGCTATGCAATTTGTGCACGATATTTACATAATTCGCTATACAATTCACAGTATTTATATATTTCGCAATACAATTTGATCCACGCATAACTTTTGTATAATCGCACACAACGTTTATGTAAATTGCATGAATTATACAAAAGTCAAACTGTAATTACAGTTAGATGTTTGTCCGAGTCGTAATTAATTCAAACTATAGCTATGTTAGTTAATTAACTAATATATTTTTATTTATCCGCATAATTTTTCCCAAAAAGGAATAAAGAGTCTAATTCAAATTGGTCCACATTTTAGGATGAAGAAAACAAAGGTCAATTGGACTTCTAAGGGTTCTGTTCATTATAATTGGGCCATGTTATGAATTGTCTATCACAATTCAATAAGAGGCCTTTTCACATAAAGCCCGAGTCAATCAAATCCAAGAAGACCCAAAAGGCCTCTCTAGAAAAAGGTGACTAGTTTCAAATGTATACAATAAAGTAATTAATTTATAAAAAAAATATAGTGATATTTTATTTAGGTAAAAAATACCTAAAGATTATAGAAAATACACAAACTATACTATATAACTTGATGAAAGTCATAGAAAGTATATACTGACTATAAAATTGATCTCACCAATAAAAAAGTTATACATTGCCTATACATTATGATATAGTCACAAAGCTGAATATAGCTTATCTATACTGAAGTATACACCGATATTTTATGAAGTATACAAAATTGATTAATTTTGAAAATTGACCTAATTTTGGACTAAAGCAAAGTGCAGAGTGACCACTTTGCATAATTTATCCCAAAAAGTGAGCACAAATTGGAGACATTTTAGGCCATATCATTTTAGAGTAGAACTTGCATATGGAGCTTAGATTAAATTTCTTACATAAGGTAACTAAAAAAAGGGAAAAATGGTGAGACGTGGCAATTATTTAGACTGTATCGAAAATACAATTTTTATTTCAGATTAATATTTTACATGAAAAACATGTTGTTTCTTGCCAAACACATCCAAAAAAAAATACGAGAATTCCAGAAATTAAAAAGTATCAAAACAATAAAGATATACAACTTGCACTAAAGAGAGTTAAATGGACAGGCTGGGTTACGTTTAAATGGTTAAATATGTCGAGTTTAGTGGGTTTAAGTTAAATTATTTGAAGCAGTGTTTTAAAAAGTGAAAACGTGAGGTGAAATGTTTTAAGCTGTATGGAGTGAGACGTAAGTCTTGAGATACGAGGTGTAAGTTCGATCCATGGATCTATATATGGGGTGTACATCTCGTATAAATTCAATTTTATAATTTAATTATTCAAAAAATAAGAAAAAGTAAAACTTTCAATGATTATATAGATAATTTTAAAAAAAATAAGTAATACTATATATAAAATAATTATTATTATTAGTTGAGAAAGTTATTAATAACTAATAATATAGGAAAAATGTATTACAATTACTTTTGAGAAATGTAACAACTAACAATTAAAAAAAAAGATAATAGTCGAAATAATCTTTTAAAAAATAATAATTACACATTTACTACTTATTACTTATCATTTATTTATTTTTATAGAAGAAGGAAGGAAAAAAAGTGTAAGAATAATGACACAAAATGAATAAAGTCGTCTTAGAAACAAGTGCTATAAAAGCTCTATCATATCAAATTTAGACACGATTATCTAAAAAATTATTTATATTAATATCATTTTCAATGTGAATCTATTTATGAGTTTTCAAGAAAATCACTATAACATGAAAGGATATGATAGCATAAAATTAAATATCATTACATCAATAATTAAAAAAATAATTTAAAGAAAAAATAGCTTAAAAAATTTAACGCTCAGAGTGTACATTTTTATTTCCAGGATCTACGTTTTTATGCCCCGAACTTACCCTCCAAAGTCTAGGACTTACCCCTTATGAATCTAAAATTTACACCTCCAATTTGCATCCCGAAGTATTTTTAATACGCCTTGACCTGAAACTCACCCCTAAAATATTTTTTAAACCACTGATTTGAAGTACTTTTTGATCTTTATAATATTTCAATTAAATATATTTAGAATTATATTTATCCTTAAATTTGAAGTAAAAATTATAAATTTTTACGTGACACCCTTTCCTTTTTGATTCGTCCCAAAAAAGAATGTCACTTTACTCTAATTGAAAACTTTAAAATTCTCTTTTTACCCTTAATGAAATGAATCTCAACTACACAAATTTCTCGAAATGATTTTAGATCACAAGTTTCAAAAGTTTTATTTTTTTCTTAAATACCGTGTCAAATCAAAAAGTGTCACATAAAATGAGACGGAGGGAGTAATATAATTCGTATGTTAAAAGGTTAAGTAGTTAGTTAATGATTCAATTTTACAAATATTCACAAGCAGATAAATACCTCGGGGATAAAATACAAATTTCCCTTTTCTAGAAATAGTTAACACGTTGGAAATTCTTAAAGAAGTATATTCAACCAGCCGAATCAATGAACGTGTACAGACTCACTTTCTTTTCCTTCAAAAATAGAAATAGTTAAATATTTAATGACGTAAAATATATAATAATTAATCAAAGATTAATGACGGAAATATTTGTGCATAGTGACAACATTTATTGATTCCGCATAATTATTTTGATTTGGATAAATTATTATCATATCTACGGGAGACTGTTACTATATTACATAGCTTGTCTTTGAATAATTGAAATGAAACTTGAATTTCAATAGCCAAAGCTTGTAATTACAAACATGAATTCATCAATTTACTACAACTATTTCTCTAAACATGAGTCAATTGACTTTTGCTTAGGATCACTTAGGCCTAAAAATAATAATAGTACGCTCAAAATTTACTTGCTGGTATTACAAGGAATGTTGTAATATCAAATTAATTGAAGAAATTCTTCAATGTCAAATGTGAGATTAGGTTCAAAATCCTCAGACAAATTACAATCACCACCAAATGAGGAATTTGAAATCGAAGTTGGCGTCGAGATCAATTCAGTGAGATCTGAGTCTGAGCTCTGTAGCATCATTCCAAATTCTTCATTTTGAGACGTCAACATTGACAAGTATGGGGATAATTCTGGGGCTATTGGAGACGAAAATGGTGCGATGGAATCGGAAAAGAATTTTGTTTCTTCGAGCTGTAGTGGTGTAGGAGAGAATGGAAAGGGTGTGAAAGCTTCTTCTTTTGTTGTGATGTTAAAGTTTTCAACTTTATGGTTTGGTTCAGAGTTGAATATTAGCATGTTTTGTTCTTGTTTTGTTTTGTGTTTATGGCGTTTTTGGTTACCAAGTGAAAAGATTTCTGATTGTGCAGCTTTGCAACTGTGCCTTCCTTTGTATGTGACCTCAAACATTGTTGAGTTTCCATCTGATTTTTGGACTTGTTTTGTAGCCAAGCACCCCTGTGTATTCCTATGAGTGCATCTATAATAAGCCCTGCATTTACCCCAAAAATACTATTAAGACAACATATCGACATATTATAGTTAATGAAACTCTTGTCTTTAAATCCCATTCAATGAACTTTGTTGCATTATTACTTGCCAAAGGGAAGAGCCTTTATGACTCAAACAGATAATTGCCAAGTGTCGTACTTAAAAGGGACCACATCCTTTATTCATGCACCCTAAAAACACCAATTTTATCACAGACAAAACCTACGACCTATGATTATTTTTTTATTGATGGGGGTTAATTTCAATAATAATGATAATAAAAGGGTCATTCAAGGATCCCATCTTCTTCATTGTAATTTATATTTGGAGCAAGTGGGAAGTTGCCATTAAAGTAGCTTTCATTAACTTCCAAGTAAACTTCAGTTTGAGTGATTAAATTAGTTAAAAAACAGTATATTAAGTAATTCAACAGTTGATTAAGTAGTTATCTAATATGGAACCTAAAAAAAGAACACAAATTACTTCCATTTTAGGAAAATTAATCTTGTTTTTTGAAAATTAAATTTAAACCATTAAGCAAAAAGCAAAATAAAAGGAAAATTGATTTTCACCTTGGATGATTAGCCCCTAAAATATCTTTCTGGCCATATTTTCTCCAACTATATCCATCTTCTTGTGGACCTTCAACTCCATTCACAAAAATGCTTGTTTGATTAGTCCATTGTTGTGATTTCTTTCTGCAAAATAAAAAGAAATTACAAATTGGGCCTAAAAATAATAAATCCACGAAATAAATTGAATTTCAAGAATATGGTCCAAAAGAGTTTCGTTTTTTTTTTCTTCAAAAAAAAAAAAATCACCTTTTCTTGGAGACCATGCTTTTGCTCAATTGATCCCTTGAAGAATCCAAAACTTCTCTCTTGGGACTATTATTACTATTATTGCCAGGAAATGAAATTGATGAAGATGAAGATGTAGAATTGTTAGGATTATTAATTCCACCTTCAAGAAGAAGTGCCTTCAAATTGAGAATTGACAATGATTTCTCAAGTGTACACAATATTTTCCCTATTAGTAAATCACATTCCTGAGGGGAAGCCAATGGACCAATCTGTCTTTTCAACTGCTTTACAAATTCCTTCCCTTGTGTTAACTCATTCATCAGTTTCTTTTTGTCCAAATCTCTAACTTTCTCCATTTTGCAAAACTTCAAAATAGGTAATTAATTTGAAGATAAAAGGGAAAATTGTGTGTATATAATGTATTATGAAGGAGAGTTGCCAAGAAAGAAGTAGGAGAGAGCAAGTGAAGTTGCTTTAGGATAGTTAAGAAAAAAAGAGAAGGAAATGGAGGGGATATAAAGAGGAAAAAATGTGGAAAGTGGGAACATATATTGACTCTGAGATTATAGTTTTGTTGGAATTTATTTTCTAAGGTCTAGGATTTGTTTTACACTTACTATAGAGGAATTAAATTCAAGAAATATTGAAAAGATCCTACAATGGTGACTAATTCAAAGGATGCCTTTTTTGGGCCACCACGGTTCACATATCTTTTCTTCTTCTTCTTTTACTCGGTATTGTTATTATTCTTCATCAATAATTGATGTTGAGGTTTTAAAAATTATAGTTAGAGTTATTCAGGATTAATAATACATATGAGTTAATTATACGAGAATTATGTATTATATTTTGTAAGGACTAGTTATGTATATTATATATATATATATATATATATACTCTCATATTATAAATTAAATGATATTACTTAGAGTTTAATCTGTACATAACTCATTTTCAAATCAGCTACTAAACGATCCATATAAAATAGTCCAAATTAAGGATTATGTGGGTTTTTTCTTTTTTTAAACACAAATAAATTCTGTCACTATTGAGCGCGTAATTAGGTGATTAAGATAAGAATTTGTTTGGCTAAGCTTTTCAGGAAAAAGTATAATAGTAGTAATTGGTATTTGGTCAATACGTTTCAAAAGTATCTTTTTATAATTTTTTATAAAGAGGATACTTTTAGTTCAAATTTTTTAAAAAAACATATTTTTACATGTTAATATAATAATTGAAGTGGATACCAATGTCATAAAAAGACAGTACAGAGATTCATTTCACAATTGGTATTATTCAGATAAAGAAATTATTCCAAGAGGACTGTATTTATGTTTGAGAAATATATGAGTTAAATTAATCAGATAATTTATAATACATTTGATAATTTATAATACATATTTTAAAAGAATAATTTTATCGTGAAAATGTTAACTTCTTACTTCTGCTTAAATTTGTAACTATTTTCCAACAACAAATAAATTACTGCGAAAGAACATATGTTCTTTTTAGATAAATATTTTTTACTTTTGAAAAACTTGATCAAATAAGCTATTAAATATTAAAATATGTGTTTTTTTTTAACAAAATATTGTAGTTTAATCATGAGTTTTTTTTAACAAAATATCACACAATATTGTAGTTCAGATTAAATAATACTACATGATTTATAATCGAAAGACCAATAGTGTTACGTATTGACTTGTGTGTGAACATGGAGACACGTGCTTGCAATTTTCCACTGCATTTATTTATTTAGATTTACAAATAGATTCACTTTCCTTTCGCTATTGGACGAATCTTTTTCGGATTTCTTTCTAGAAAAAACGTAAATAAATTATTTGAGGTACCTTTAATGCAAAACTACAAAAAAATCATTATTGCGGTTTTTTTTTAATTTTGAAAATTAACTGTTGAAAAATATCATATTTAAAAGATTTTAAAAAAATCCATATTCCTAAAGTAGTTGTATTTACCCTTTTTGCCTCATCAACGTAGTCGTGAGAGATCAAGACTGTAAAATAACCAATTTCATGAGTAATTAATTATTAAGAGCAAACATAATTTAGGCATGCATCCAATTGTGGAATCAGAAATTTGATTTGGGGGTTCAAATTTAAAGAAGTAAACATATGAACTTGCTGAACAGAATTCAATACTACTATATATACATAAAAAAATATTTTAATCATATATTAATAATATAATTTTTTATCGAAGAAGGCTCGAGTGAATCACGTGACAAATAGATAGCTCCATTACATGCACCAAAAAGAAAAAAGAAGGTCAAATTAGTAAAGCCCCAAGTTGTTCTGCAATTGTTATTTAAAATAAATTTCCGGTTTGAGGGGAAAAGAACAATAGAGCCCATGGTTTTTCAGCATGAAGAGAAAAACCTCTCTGCATAATTTAGCCAAATAGGCTGTTTTCTGGTAAAAACTTTTATTTCCTATCTTTACTATATATTAAAAACAGATAGCAAACTATATAGTATATATCAATAGATGATTAATTAGTTTACATCTATTTTATTCTTATTTTACATATTATTCATTTTTCAATGCATTTTTAAAATATTAAATTCATTAAATTTAAAAATAATATAATTATTATTTTGTAAGTTTAAAAAACAAATAAAACCTACATATATCGCTATTTTGAAAGTGATATTTAATCTTAAACCCGCATTCGTTAACCGTTAATTATCTCAATACATCAATTTTGGGAACTCGGAAAAAATGGATAAAGAAAGAGATAATATATAAAATGGTTAGTGGGCGGACTATATAAATATATAACTTTTATAAAAAAAAGAATACATTAACGTAATAAAGGGGTTGTACATATGTGACATCAGGATTTTACGTCAACTTGTTGTCACATTATTTGTCCCATTTAATATAAAAATTAATTGTATAGAGGCAATATTTCAAAGGAAACAACGCGGAACCACGTTTGAATATTCTTCCTTTGACTGATTTGGCAATTAGATAAAATCTTCTTGTTATTCTGTGGCTTATGAAGCTTCTTGCGTTTCGAATTTTGGTGTTAGACTCTAAATCTATACATTTACAATTTATGTTTATGTGTTCTCAATTTCTTCACTTGATTATTATTTGTTCTTTTTTTAGTTTGAGAGCTAAATAATATAGCTTTTGATCAGTATTTTTTTATCTATCATTTCATTATATTGATATAAAAATAAATTACAATTTATGATATTTTTTTGATAATTTTTTAATATCTAAAATTTTATTTTAAAATATGTAATTTAATTTTAAAAATTCATCAAATTAACTTCAGAACAGCACAATAGGACTATAAAAAAAAAGAAAAGAGAATAGTAATAGATCTTTGAATTGCAATTTTTATTTTTGTAATTGAAAAATAGCAACAATTTTAACATTTTAATTTTTACGAGTAAAACCTCATAATATTATAAGGAATTTTGATTGTTGAAATTGAAACTTCGACATGATAGTTTTTTTATTTTTCAAATATAGAATTAAAAAATGGTTAGTTACGCTGTGTTGTCTTTTTTTCATAATTAATTATGTACTTGTCCTTGCTAACAGTGAGGCAATTCAAGATCTAAAGCTACTAACAGCACATTTACTAGTATTTGTGTCCATATAATATGTTTTCTGTAAGAAAAAATATTTGCATACGTCTAATCGTATTTTTCTAAATTATCCTTCATCTCTTAACTAGTACCTTGCTAATTAGAATAATACGGGTAGGTTTGAAAGGGAAAAAAAGGTAAATTAACTCTTTTTTTTTTTAAATATCAAATATTTTAAAGTAAATCTACATACCACAATAATTAATACTCATCATCATAATAAAGTCAATAACTGGTTTCACCGTCCAGGGAACCCTCTCTTATATATATTAAATATTTTGATTGGCTTTGAACGAAAGGCATACGTGTACGTAGCTTGGTATTACGTCAAATTATCTGCTTATTTCTACCAAATAAAAATAAATATATTATCTGCTTAAGATATTCGTACAATTAAACGTTTTAAACAATTTATTTGATTTTTCATGTATTATGCTAACTAGTCAAATCAAATTCTATGATGTGAAGATCCTTTTTCTTGTGTCATGTTTTTCTCTGTCTCGATTTTAAATTTCCTTCTTTCCATTTTGACAGAGTCTTGAAAACGATTCCTTTTTATTCGACTATATCCAGCTAACTGGTACATGCAAAAATAAAAATATTACGATAGTTAGCAAGTAGA
Organism: Solanum virginianum; assembly: GCA_000787875.1. NCBI lineage: Eukaryota > Viridiplantae > Streptophyta > Magnoliopsida > Solanales > Solanaceae > Solanum > Solanum virginianum. The sequence continues at coordinate 280 of DF364487.1, read as the reverse complement.
ATTAATGTCTGTGCTTCTTTATAATTGCACTATTTCGTTTCAAGAATATTCTTTTAAAAAGTCAGTGAGACTACTAGTATAATATCTTTACAACATTTGTTTAAGGCATAATACATGATATAAGGTGCTCTTATTTATTGAAATTCGATGAACTTTGACTAAAAGTGGAAAAGGAGGTTATATATTATATGCATGGAGAAATGAATATAAAATTTGAACATCCATTACGGGTGTTGAGTGGAAATTGTACACACATCCACTTGGCTTTGTCCCCAAGTGG
>DF364488.1:792-23189 GCA_000787875.1 Solanum virginianum | reverse complement strand
GATCGTGACACAGTCTTTCCTCGATTGGTACTTGGGGCGGGGTTGCACTTCATCAATGCTTTCAATAATATAGACAACTTTTAGAATATCAAGCCTCTTCATGGACTGGTAAACATTGAAGACAACTTCTTTCTCATTCTATGTAAACTTGAGTTAGCCCAACTCCATTTCCACTAGTGCTCGTCCAATGGCTAGGAATGTCACGACCTGGACCTAGGGTTTAGGAGTGATATGACGAATGGGAACCCAAGAGTTCCCAAACAAGCCTCATAGCATCTATCAACACATCATCGGTTCGGAAGCGTACCTGAAGTAGTAAACACATAGTTCTAAGGGATGGAAAAGTAGGACTCACACTATAGGGACGTCGTAGGGATAAGGATTAACATAACATGTAGCACATAAAGACTAAGGGACAGGTAAGTATTACTCACTCTATAGGGGCAATGTGGGACTAGGATCTTTCACATCATAATATGAATCCATAATATAAGCTCATAACCAGCCCATAATAACATAAACATCACATAACCATATAAGAAAAATCTTCAAATACAACACTTAGCATATATACGTCCAAGAGTCTACAAGTTGTCCAATGATGCCTCTAATCATAAGATAAGATAGGCGCCAAGACATGTCCCGGACTCACAAAGTAAATAACATAAACTAAGCACCATAGCCAGATGAATGATGGTATGTCCTTGGAAGATAGGATTTACCACGACAAGCAAATCTCAAGATCCGAGCTAGACGTCATATAGTGGATGAATATACTCCTCGGTCCCTACATGGTTAGATCATGTAGGTAAAAGTATGCGTTAGTACATTTGAATGTACTAAGTATGCGGGCATACAATGCACATGAACTCATTAAATCTTCATTTCATTGTTAGATGACAAGGGCACATATATAGAAAAAATCATATAACAAGAGAATAGTATATCAATATGTCATGAAATACATAATGCATGAATGCGAACATACTTCATATATAATAAGGATGGGAACGTAACCGACATGAGACCAAGTGAGCTATAACTTGGAACTCTGTTGTCTCCCCCATAATGGATAAAGAGGTGACCTACTTGTCAAAAGTAGATCTCTAACATTCTTCTTTTCTCTTCTTTCCCCCTTGGTGCATATACATATACCTATGTTAGGCACATCGTTCAAGGAAAAGGAGTATGGACCCCTGGAGATAGCTCACCCTGCCTATATATATATATACATATATACATATATATTCATATACATATACATGCTTGTAGAAGAGGCATGAGACTTTCAAATCGTTTGGATATATTCTTAGGCCTAAAGGCCAAATCACATTCTTTATAACCATGCATAATAGGCGAAAGGCCAAAACATTTTTCATGAATACTTTTCATGCATAGGAATAGCTCCTTTAGAGAACCTTCTTGATAAATGAGTATGGACCCTTGGGGATACTCCACCCCGCCTCAAACCTCAATTAATGCTCCCTTAAACATAGTGGTGTAAACACCCATAATTGCTCAATGAGCCATAATCTTAGACATATATCTGATCACATTTTTGTCATAACCATAATCTTATCAAAATCATATACATAAACATAATTGGATCTTCACCCACTTCATAATCTTCATAAAAACCATAGTCATGTATATATATGCCATGAATGAGATGAGAATAACATGGGTAATAAAGATTCAAACTTAAATCAGCAATACATTATGGAATTCAAGTAAAAACATAAGTAAATTCACATTTAAATCATAACATAGATTACCCATGCACAAATTAAACTTTAAAGAAGACATGCACTTTCATAACTTCATAACTTCAATGCATTTCATCATATTAGGGATAAATTCACTTTAAAATCAATAAATAAATATACCTCATATATCAATTGAATTTAATAAATAATTATATTGAAAAACCATATTTAAAGTAAGCTAAAATTCATGAAAATCACGTTGAATGAGAGGAATGAAGTTTAGGTCATTCGGCATAGGAAGTCACAAAGGACCCTTAGAATAAATTAAAAAATCATCGCTTCAAGGAGGACTATATGGTCTGTGACACATCAGATGGACCGTATACTTGTTCGTGAGCCAACACTTGGAAAATTTCACTTGATAAAGGTCTGAAACGGTAATCTCTTAGAATTTTTCAACAAAATCACTCCCACGGAAGGCCATACGGGTCATACCATTGCTCGTACCACCTTCCTTAGAAAAATTCACCACGATAAAGTTCTGAAATGGTGATTCCATACTCAAAAAAATTTCACTTCGGAGCCCATACGGAGGAGCATACGGACCGTACCACTTTACTTGGCCCTAAAACTTGTGGGATTTTCAAGCTAAGGCTACCAAACAACTCGTGAGGTGTAACACAGACTGTGAGGGGTCTATGTGTGGTATGCCTTAGTTTAAAACTCCACGTCTAAGGCTAAACACTCCTCATGAGGCCAAGGCTCGCTTTATGGAGGGTCACATGGGCCGTGTGACCTCACACAGATGTGAGAGCTCACACGGACCGTGAGAGCTCCCATGGAGCATCACCTTGGTCCAAAACTTTTTGAAATTGAAATTTTCAAGCTCTAATGAGGTCGTACAATATACGGGTCATTACAATCCTTTATGGATGAAACCTTTAGATATACCTAATTATTCATGTCATACTAAACTCTCCTCCTAATGTCAACGTAGGAATTCTAGTGACTCTGAGCAGTCCTCAACCTTTCTTTGATGATTTTCACCTTCTCCATAGCTTAGTAAACTAAATTAGGCCCTATCAACATAGCTTCTCTTACTTTGAACCAACCAATTGGAAACTATATCTCCTCTCTATATACCCTTATAGAAAGCTATACATACACTCGAATGGAAACTATTGTTATAAGAAAACTCAATAAGAGGCAAGTAGTTATCCTAGTTACCTTTAAAGTATAGGACATAAGCCCTCATCATGTCCTCCAATGTCTAAGTTGCGCTCTGCCTAGACATATGTTTAAAGGGTGAAAAGTAGTGCTAAGGTTCACTTTTTAACCCAGGCCTTTCTAGAAAGACTTTCAAAAGTGGACAGTAAATTGAGCTCCTCCATTTGAGATAATAGACAAAGGAATTCTGTGAAGTCTAACAATCTAACGTATATAAAATCGGGCATAATCCTCTATAGTATTCATAGTCTTAACTGGAAAGAAGTGAGTTGATTAGATCTTCTTTTTAACTAACCATATCATATTCATCCCTAGTTAGCCCATTTGAGCCTTAACCTTGTTTCTTTGAAAAACCACATTATAAGTCGAATCTTTTTCTTTCATAAACTATGAATTTGATCCTAATATCCTAAGCGTTTTAGCATGGAAAGGATGAAAGAAGTTAAGATTAAAAAGGTACCCTTGGGACAGGCCTTGGTATGGAAGAAAAATAAATTGTGAAAAAATTGGGACCCAAACTAGTGAAGGTCCACAACTAATCCGCGTCGTGAACCTATTCCTAATTAGGTCACTATTGCGGAAAAAATTTTTAAAAAATAGAACTAAAACACATGTAAGGGAAGGGATGTTGAGGATAATGTTAATTGGAGAATTGAGAAGGGGGATGTGACATAGTATGAAAGCCAAAGAAAAGTGTGCATACAGTTAAAGTATGATAGACTAAAGCGCTTGAGAGTTGAACCACTAAGTTATGGCCTAAAACCACTACCCAACCCCCTTTATCCTATATTACAACAAAATAAAAAGTTCTAAATGATCCTTTCAGTTAGATTTCTACACTAGTGAGGACTACATTAGGGGAAAACCTATGGAAATTAGAAGCACCATGAGATATCATTTGGAAGAGTGAGAGTTGTGACTATACCTATTGTCACCATCTATTGTGTTCCATTATTATGCATATGCATGGGTAATTCTTCTTGTGAGGACACGTGATTGTTGAAGTAGCTAGAATAACTTAAAACATACGCTCGCATGAGTCCGTGCACATCATAGAATATGATCTTGAGGTGTGGTGTCATTTGAGTAAATCAATTGGATTGTGAATTGCTTAGAAAGGTCCTCTATGCCAATATTTGTTCCTTTGCAAAATTACCTAGTGGTCGCATGCATATGTATTAGTTTGTCCGAGAACGAACAAAGTTGCGTGGGGTGGTGATCTTAGGCATATTTATACACCCAATAGCCAATTTTACCCGTGTTCATAGCCTAGTTAGAGGAAAAATTGATAAAGTCTAGGTGATTTTTAGTGTGATATTGCTATTTCAGCTAATCCTTGGCCGAGAGCACTTTTTAGTTGTATTTTGTAGGATTTTAAATGGATATGCATGTCCAAGTTTATAACCAAAAAACAAGGAGGGATACAACCAAAAAAGGTAGCATAAAAAGCCAACCAGTGCGGGAAAAGAGTAAGTTCGCATCATGGACTAGTGCAAAGGCAGTTGGGATTTGAAAAGAAGTTGAAAAGGTGCAAACAACTATGGAGAAACAAGTCTGCATTGCAGACTTGGTTCATGTCAAAACAAAATTTGTCGGATGAGTTGGAAGTGCAAAATACACTATGGGGGAATAAGTCCATGTCGCGGACTTTGGTGTTGCATAGTGAAAGTCAGAGAATGAGATTTCTTAGGTTTAAATACTATTCTTAGTCATTATTTTATTATCTAATTTTTGTTGGAACAAAGAAGAGAGATGTAAAACTTTATCCTAGGGTTATTTCTTTCATCTTTTCATCTTTAAATCCATTCTTTGAATGTTTCTTAGACTAATTTTGTGTTTGAGACAAACATGAATGGTTAATTTCTCATATTCTGGGATTGTAGCCATAGACTATGTTCTCAACTTTGATTTCTATGATTTATCAATGGGTTTTTGTTTAATTATGGTTCATGTCAAAACAAAATTTGTCGGATGAGCTGGAAGTGCAAAATACACTATGGGGGAATAAGTCCACGTCGCGGACTTTGGTGTTGCACAGTGAAAGTCAGAGAATGAGATTTCTTAGGTTTAAATATTATTCTTAGTCATTATTTTATTATCTAATTTTTGTTGGAACAAAGAAGAGAGATGTAGAACTTTATCCTAGGGTTATTTCTTTCATCTTTTCGTCTTTAAATCCATTCTTTGAATGTTTCTTAGACTAATTTTGTGTTTGAGACAAACATGAATGGCTAATTTCTCATATTCTGGGATTGTAGCCATAGACTATGTTCTCAACTTTGATTTCTATGATTTATGAATGGGTTTTTGTTTAATTACTCTTATATTCCTTTTATCTATATTTCATAGTTTGACAAACTGTGAAATACACTTGTTATCTACCTTGGATTCGGAAGATGTTGAGAGGCTAGAACACAGGGTATAGGGAGCTTGTTTGTTCTAGGAAACTAGGATGATTTATGTATGGGAGACATGTGACACCTACCCATACACCTTACATGGTTAATAAGATGGGAAGATAGATTTAATGCATTTTCATAGATAATGCTTATCTCCACTCAATGATGTAGTTAGTTTGTCAATGAGAATAGGACAATAGAGGTTGGAAGATCATGCTTGATAAATTAAACCCTGTAAATCAGTAATTAAAAAATCCATAAGGAATCATAGGAGTTAAGGCTAGAGCAATATGTCGAAATGGTTACAGTCTTGGAATCTCGATTAATTTGGTAAGTTCTCAATAAAAAAAACATTTGATTGTAGTAGTAGTTTAATTTTAATACTATCGTAGTAATAAATAATGATCATCTTTTCTTGAACAATATGCATTGTATAGTCTTCTTTTGATAATAATGGAAAGTTAACTGAAGTCTTTGGGTTCAATATCCTGGCTCTTTTAGAGTCACTATATTACTTGAGTAGATTACGTACACTTGCGTGTGCTAGGAAAACAATAACGGGGCTATGATTTTTGGAGCTCATTTAAAAAATTAACTTTTTAATTCGACCAGAATAAGCTTGCTGATTAGTGGGGCTTTTGCAATATGAGTTAGGTCGGCCCATGGGCCATATTAAAAAATAAAAATAAAATGGTCATTTACATAAATAGTATATTTTTTAACCTAAATTATGAGTTTTAACATAATTTTAACTCTTACAAATATAATTATATTTTTATTATCAAAAATAGCAAAGAGAAGGAGAAAGAGAACCTTTCTCTTTCATTTCTCTTTATTACTTTATGTTTCTCTCTCTCTTTCTTTTAAAAATATTAATTAATTAATTTTATTTAAAATTTAATTTTAGATTGAATATTACGCAAATGATATTCTTACTATTCTTTAAACTAGAAGATTTATTTTATGTAAATACATATATAATGCACTGACACAATTTTAATATATTAACATATAAACTAATTAAAATGGTGTTTAAATATTTGAAATTCAGATATAATATATTTTGACACTGTTAATAAAAATAAATAAATAAAAACTACAATTGCAATACATTTAGAATTTAATACTTCATATGTATTATAGATATTTTTTAATGCACGTGGAGAATATAAGTAGTATATTCTTAATATAATAATCATTTTAACATGATTAATAAGAGAAAATAATTTAAAAAATAACTATAATACATTTTAAATTCAATAAATAATATCTATAATAAGTATTATGTGTGAATTTTAAATATTTCAGCATGATTTAACTAATTTTAAATTATTAGAAAATGTGTTATATTTATTGAAATAATAATAATAAAACTCATAACCATGTATAATATTAAAAATAAAAAAGGTATGAGTGAAACTGAAGAACCTCCAGCCAGTACTAAGACATCTGAACAATAATGAGTTCAAAGGTATAAGTCAGAACATTGAGCAAGTCAGGCATGAAGTTAACAGGATCCAAAATCAAATGAGTATCACTATGACTGATGAACTGATAGCACAAGAAAGGAAAACTTTACTCAAGCTAGAAAGATGGTCAATGATTGAGGAAAATGCTCTGAGGCAAAAATCAAGAACCAAGTGGATACAACTATGGGACTCTAACACTAAGTACTTTCATGTTGTCATAAAGGAGAGAACACAAAAGAAACAGATCAAAAGCTTAATTAACACAGTAGGGCAGAACATTCATGAACAGAGTAACATATAACAAGAATTCATCCAACTCTATAAGAGTCTATGAGTACTTCAACAACTACTTTGCCAGCTATTGATGTGCAGATTATAAAGAGAGGTCATGTGCTCACTAGACAACACAAAATACAATTGTGTTCTGATGTTACTGAAGAAGAAATTTATGCAGGTTTGCAATCCATTGGAAATGACAAAGCACCAGGAATTGATAGCTACAATGCAGTGTTCTTTAAACACAAATGGAGGATCATTAAAAAGGATATCATACAAGTTGTCCAGAGCTTCTTCAACAAGGGTACGATGCACAAACCATTCTCTTTGGTTCCAAAAGTGGCTAGTCCAAATAATATCACAGAGTTCAGACCAATTATTTATTGCTCAGTTGTGTATGAAATCATCTCTAAATTTTTGGCTAATAGATTAATAGATTGCATAGTATTATCCACACAGTTATCAGTGATAGTTAAATAGGATTTATACTAGGAAGGAAAATCATTGATATTATCATCCTTGCTCAAGAGTTAGTCAAAGCCTACACTAGGAAAAAAATTTCTACTAGGTGTATGATGAAAATTGGTATAAAAAAGGCTTATGACTTAGTTGAATGGTGCTATTTAGAACAGATTATGAGGGCATTGGGCTTCCCTGACAAATTTACACAATGGATGATGAAGTGTGTCACAACAATGAGTTATTCCATTGTGGTAAATGGTATTGCTTCTCAACCTTTCAAAGCTGCAAAAGAACTTAGCTAAGCAAGGTGATCCAATATCACCTTTCTTGTTTGCCATAGCTATGGAGTACCTAAGTAGATCCCTAAATGGCCTCAGGAATGATAGAAGCTACAGATTCTACCCAAAATGTTCTAAACTGGGAATTACTCATCTGAGCTTTGCTGATGATCTGCTCATTTTCTCAAGGGGTGATATACAATTTGTCCAAGCTCTTAAAAAATATTTCAATATGTTATCCCAAGCTTCTGGACTTCAAGCTAACTTGACAAAAAACTCTATCTATTTTGGAGGAGTTCTTGTACAGGTTAGAAATAAAATGATACAAATTCTAGGATACTTAGTTGGAGAATTGCCTTTCAAGTACTTGGGAATACCACTGTCCACAAAGAAGTTATCCTTAGTTCAATGGCTATCCCTTATAGAGAAGATCATGTCTAAAATTACATCTTGGACAGTGAAAAAACTATGATATGCTGGCAGAACCCAACTAATATAGGCCGTGTTGATGGGGGTACAAGTTTACTGGGCACAAATATTTCTCATGCCTACAAAAGTTGTCAATATTATTGAAGGTTACTGAAGATCCTTCCTATGGACTGGAGAGGCTCAGATCGCAAAGAGAGCTCTATTTGCCTGGCATAAAGTTTGTACATCTAAATCTATAGGAGGAATTGGGATGATCAATATGAAGATATGGAACAAAGTTGCAGTAGCAAAATTATGCTGGGACTTGGCACATAAAGAGGACAAACTATGGATCAAGTAGGTCCATACCTACTACATAAAGAATCAGGATCAATGGACTATGACAACTTAGGCCAGCTGGGTGATTAGGAAGATTATGGGAGCTAAAGGGGTAGTAGACCAACTACAACAAATTAGAGATAGGACAGGAATATGGATCAAACACATATATTACACATGGTTGGAGAACATACCAGAGTGGAGTGGAAATGCCCTAAGGTCAAAAATGCAACAAGACCAAAAGCATACTTCATCATATGGATTATGCTCTACAAGAGATTAACAACAGTTGACAGATTGGAAAAATGGAGGTTGAATGTGTCAAGCACATATGAACTATGCAGCAGAGAAAATGAGACAATGGAGCACTTAATGACCCAATGACAATTTAGTCGTAAACTCTGGAATAGGATACTTAGATGGCTAAAAATGGGTAATTTCTATCCAAATAATTGGGAATAATTCACTCAATGGTGTATACAACATGGAAAAGGAAGGACCACAACAGCAAGAATGTTCAAAACTATGATGGCTGAAGTTGTTTATGGGATTTGAATTGAACGCAACAAGAGAATCTTAAAAAAAAAGACGGGAGATAGAGCATTTGGCAAAAGAGATAGTTGTCATTACCATTACTAGATCAAAAGATGATATTAAAAAAGTATTGAATAGTTTCCACTTCTGAGTAGTGAAGTGATAGCCAATGTAATAGAGGTTGATACTGGAAAAAGTTGTTGTCATTGCAACTTGGAATGTAATGCTTTACTGGTACTTAATATATAAGTTTAGTTACCAAAAACAAGGATGAGTTGAATGGGGAGCGACAAAGAGAGAGAGAAAACGGAATTTAAAAAAAAAGCGCCGACTTCAGAAAAGAGAAGAAAGGAAAAGAGAAGAAAGAGAAAGAAAAAGAGAAAGAGAAAAATAGAAAGAAAGAGAAGAGATTTATTGTAATCTATTAGTGAAATATGCTATAAACTGTAATTAAAAAAATACCCTAAAAAGGAGTTATATTTGATATATAATGTATTATTTATGTAAATACTCCAAAATAAAATAGAGTATTAAAAATAATAAGACAACAAACTCAAAGTTTATTTTAAAATTTAAATATTAAAATTTAGATACAAATTATATTTTTATAATATGTACTCCCTCCGTCCATCTTTACTTGTCCCTTATTGACTTGGAACAGTGATTAAGAAACAGTAAACAATAAGGGTAATTTTACTGAATGACCCTTTGAATATAATAAATACAATGTCTTGAAAAATGTAACAGAAAAATAACTATAATTAAAGATAAGGGTAAACTAGGAACTAAGTGTGAAATTGTCTCTTGACTTCATAAAGTGAACAAGTATTGTTGGACATCTCAAAATAGTATAGTGTACAAGTAAAGATGGATGGACGGAGTAATAGTAACACTAATACTACGTAATATTGTCCTTTTGCTACAACAACAACATACCCAGTGAAATCCCACAAGTGGGATCTGGGAAGGATAGAATGTACGTAGACCCTACCATTGCCTCAAAGAAGTAGAAAGGTTGTTTCCTAGGAACCCTCATCTCAAAAACCCATAAGCAGAATAAACTAGATATGGCAAAAAAGGAAAGGAAAAGAAAAGGGAACAAAAAGAGCGACTAATAACGAAAATACATGATAGTATGTAAATATGATAAATTTAACACATATAAGACAGATAATGACAACACATGATATAAATACACGACAAAACTACTACCCTATATACCTCACAGCCAGACATCAACCTAACCCTATTGATATATTAACCTTTTACTCTGATTCACGACCTCCACGCCTTTCTATCTAAGTCATGTCCTCGGTGAGATCAAGTTCGCCATATCATGTCTAATCATCTCCCCTCAATACTTCTTTGATCTACCTCTACTCCTCTAAGTGACTTCTAAATCCAACCTTTCACACCTCCTAACAGGAGCATCAGTACTTCTTCTCTGCACATGTCTAAATCATTGCAGTCTCGCTTCTCTCATTGTCACATCTCGAGCCTACACCGTGGACGTGGCCAGCACTCGAAAACTATTTCTGGTCCCAAGTGAATCATTTGGCTTAGCTAACTTACTCAGCGAAAGACATTAATACCGTAATAAACAAGAATGGGCTCAAAATTCATGAACTTAAAGATACAATAGTAATATATACAACTTAACTCAAAATCTTTCAAACAATTTCAAAGAAATAACTTGAACAATATCTTTCTAGTCTATGAAGCCTCTAAAGTACTAACTCTAAACAAAGCTCTGAAGTAGGCTCATAGGTACATCAACTAAAATAAATACAAAGAAATAAAGGCCTTCGAGTTCCTCTGGATGGAAAGAGGCCTCGCCGACTTCTGATGAAAATTATCTCACTGAACATCTGCTAACATAAATACCAGCATCTGCATCATAAAATGATGCAACACAAATAAATATATAAAAATATAATACTCAAATACTTAGCTCTACAAATAGATCAACTCAATTTACTATGCAACATGATAGAGGGAAATACTTGAATAAAGAATTGACAAATCTCAATGTCTAAAATAATAAACTTTACTTCTTGGGGAGTTTCTCTAACTGACAACCATCACTATGAGTTTTGTGATGACATAACATCTTGCCCACGCTGCCAGAGTCATCCCATACTTTTCTGGGGTAAGGAACGAAAACTAGGGGAGTAGATCCATTCTAAAACTGGGTCATCTCAGTGGCAAGTGAGGATTTGTCTTCTGGTACAATCCTATCCTACGTTGACTACGTAGTTTATGAGTTCAAGTTATGATTACTCTCACTCATATCAGTGCTCAATACTACTCCCGCAATAACTTTTATAATGTTCATAACTTCAAGAGTAAGGTTTCTCAAAATGCCTTCTTAATCTTTTGGGACTTAGCCCAACTTCAGCTTTTCTTAAACTTTTCTCAACTAGTCTATTTTCTTTGACTGAAAATGGTATCACTACAGTAATTTCAAAAACATATATGCATTACTTAATGTTATCGTTACAGTTATCTCAAAAACATATCTGTATTACTCATCTATCTTACAAAATATAAACTTTAAATAGCTATCTTACAAAATATAAACTTTAAATACTTCTTAGACTTAACTCAAACTATAAACTTTATAACTTTTCATGAAATAGATATAAGGTTCTCATAATTTCAACCATAGTTGTAAATCTTGTCTCAATATCTTAATTCAATAACAAAATAAGCAAGAATCATGCTCCTTATCAAAAAAATATGATGAACAGTATTTTGATGAAATTCGTTAGTAATGGAGGAAACTTTGATCTCAACTCATAATTATGATCTTGGGTAGAAATCAGTAGTTAAGAATACTGAAATAATAGTAGAATAACTTTTGGAGGGCCTTACATACCATAGAGATTAGTTCTTTGAGGAATTAAAGAAGATTCTTTAATTCTTGACTTGGAATCTTTAGAGTTGTTGATGAAGAACCATAATTCTTGGAAAAGAAGAATCAAGAATTCCTTTCTTGGAATTCTTGAATTTGTTTCTTGAAACCCTAGGTTATGATTTAAGATTCTATTAGGGATTCATGAATAGTTGAGGAAATTCAAGTTGGATAGATTGAAATCTATGAAGAATAACTTACCTTGAGGATAAATCTTGAAAGCAAATCCTAACTTGATGACTTTCTTGCTGATTCTTGAGCATTCATGTTTAAGAGTGAAGGAGAGGGTCTTTGATTATGAAAACTGATATTTTGTATTTTAGGACCTTAAATAGACCCCCAAAGGTTTTAAGATAAAGGTAACCTTAAAATAAAAGAAACAAAAAAACGTATTGCTTATCCAGTAAGTGTCTGCGTTCTGTTCGCGACGCGCTCAGGGCATAGACCTTCAAACAACTCTGCACTTCTTCACTAAAATAGTCATAACCTTCTACTCCAAACTCTGATTAATGCAAAATTGGATGTCTTGGAAAGTTAATTCGAATATCTTTGATTTGATATATTATGGGTCACCTAACTCATTATACTTTAGGAGATATGGTCATTTGAAGTTGACCCTTCTATCAATTCATATGAAAGCTTAGTTGCTAGAAATTCTTTGGACTTGACTTGATGTAAAAGATTCCTTATACTCATTTATTGTCTTAGAAGGGGTCGACAAATGACCAAATTGCCCTTTAAATTAAAAGAATAAAATTTGATCTCGAAATACCATGTCTGTGACGCGTCTGGGGCGGTGACATGTGTATTTCATAAATTTCTCAGAGTACGTTCTTTCCAGGAAGTTTAAGAAAAAATCTCAAGTGTAGATCCGTGTCCCAGGTGCGTCACTCCCTAGGCGTACACTCACACTGTGCCAGATTTAATTATGAAAAATTATTTTTCGATTGGGTTGATCTAAAATCGGGTCGAGATTATTTTCTCACTCCATTTTTTGTGCTGATCGCAAATCCGGTCTCATATTTTCAATTGGAGCTTGGGAAGACGCATTATGCACATGATTCCATTTTAGGGATATTTTGATAATTTCACAGGGTGTTACACTCATCTTGTTAGCTACAGGGGCTACCTCTAGCTTCTCCCAAATGGTCTCATTTCTAATCTTGTCACTTCTGGTATGTCCACACATCCATCTCAACACCCTCATCTCCGCGACCTGTATCTTCTGAACATGTAATGTAATGCCTAGTAAAATTACCAAAATATCCCTAGAATGAAGATGTGTGCGTAACGCATTTTCTCATGCTTTGTTTGTGAATTCGAGACCGAATATGCAATCAGTGTGATAAATTGATTGGGAATATGGCCTCGACTCAATTTTAGAGCAATCAGGTCGAAAAAAAATTTTGTAATGAAATACGAACCAGTGAGGGTATGCAATACACTTTATTTTTGTTCCAAACATTTTCTACAGGATTTCAGAGGATTTTTGATGAAAAATACCAAAAAAATATGCGATCCGCATCACGAACCCCGCGTCCCTAAAACTGATTTCTTTTTAATTTTGTGAGGGGCATCCTAGACCTTTCCAAACCCCTCCTAGACTTAATATATGATCAAAATATGTCATTTTAAGCATAAAAAGGGCATATAACCCATTCTTAAACAATCCTAAATCTCTGAAAAAGACCTAGGGCTAAAAGAGAAGAGAGAAAAGCGAGGAGTTGAAGATTTCAAGATGGAATCATGCCAAATTGATCATCTACCTTCGTTCCAGGTATGTAAGGCTAAACGAAAATATGAGATTATTTTCTCATGTTCCCCATAGATGGTCTCAGATGAGATTTGAAGGTTCGTGAGTTTAAATGCATGATTCTTGATTATTTTCTTGAAAAAATTATGATTTTTACATGTATTTTCTATGTTGATGATCATCAGAAACTTATTTCTTGAAATGAATATTTTTACCTAAACTATTGTATAAACCCTACTTATTGTTTTCTTAAAGATTACATAAAGAAGATAGGGATTGAGTCTAGAGCCTTGATTGAGAATGTTGATAGAGATTGTGATTATGATGTAAGGATGATGATGAGTTGATAAAACATAGGAATTAAGTCTAGAGCCTTGATTGAGAATGTGATTATGATTGTGATTGTGATTGTGACTGTGATTGAGATTGAGATGTGAAAATGATGATGAGTTGATAAAACTTGATAGTCCCATGAGTTTCCATAAATGAACTCTAATGATTTGTCTATTCGATTGTTCCCTAATGATTGTTCAAATCCTTGAGCTATTGTTTGAGATGTTGATTAATGAGATGATTAGAGTCTCTATGAGACTGATTGAATGATGAAAGCCTTTATAAGGGTGCATTGAGATGTGTCAATTGAGACGTATCGACTGGATGGATTATTTTATGAGCATTGAGTCATGGGAAGAGTATCGAGCACCAAAAGAGTAAGAGTTAGACCAACTCACACTCATCAAACTACGTAGCCAAGCGTAGGTGGGGATTAGAACAATTACGTCTCATTGTGGTTCCCTCTTGATAGAGTCCCTGAAACAATAGAGGACTTAACTTTAATGGATAGCTGGGGTCCCTAGTGGAATCAATTCATCCCCTACCTGGTAAGTATGGGAAAGTTGTGGCAATAACGACAACTTGTTGTACGATCACTGGCTCATAAGTGATTGTTGTCGGATAAGAAAAATATCTAGAAAGTTCCTAAATTGAGTACTCTGAGTCAAGATGAGATGAGTCCCTCTGGGTCGAGATGAGATGAGTTGAGTTGAGTTCTTTTGAGATGAGTCCCTCTGAGAATAGTTTGATTTGATTGATGAGTTAATTGGTTGATGGGTCACTTGTCTACTCTTTATTCTTTCTTTACATGGACATTTGACATGTCGATTGATTTCTATATTGAGTTGATATTGTTTCTATATTCTTCTACCTATTTTAGTTTCACTCAGCTATTTTACATACCAGTACATTTCACGTACTGACATCCCCCTCTGGGACTGCATCGTCTCATGGTGTAGATACAAGATTTGGAGATCGTCAACATGCGTATCGTTGAGGATTTGAGACGTTTAGCTGATTGGTGAGCCTCCCCTACTTAAGAGGATTCATTATATTTACTTCATCTTGCTTTAGAGTTAGATTTGATTAGCTATTATTTTGATTGAGGTAGTCATGGTTCTATCATTGGCACCACTTGATAGTGATGGAGGCTTCATAGACTAGAATCTAATGTTGATGTTAAGACTTGTTGAGCTAGTTTCTTTCTACTAGCCTTTTTATTTATAATATTATTTTTGAGACTAGATGAGATATGCCCATTTACTTCTTTATGTCTTCCACTAATTGGTAGGATTTATTTATTAAATAACTGTGGTGAGGCCAAGTGGTTCGCTGGGGGACTAGCAATAGTCTCTGGGTGCCGGTTACGTCTAGGTTACCCTCCCGGGATGTGACATGTAAGTTCTTTATTAACTAACACTCCACCCCATATAGCAAAGACGGTTTAACCATCATCCTGTAAAACTCACCTTTGAGTTTAGGTGATATCTTCTTATCACACAATACTCCTGAGGCAAGCTTCCATTTCGTCCAATTTGCCGCAATATGGTGTGTGAATGATCGTCAATATCACTACTATTCTGAATAATGGACCCAAGATATTGAAAGTTCTCTCTTGGGGATAGGCTGGGTGGTAAGTCTCACATCAATCTGCTTCATCCCTTGCAATACTCAATTTACACTCCAAGTATTCTGTTTTGACCCTACTCAATTAAACCATTTGGATTCCAAAGTGTGTCTCCAAAACTCCAATCTATCATTAACTTTAGTCGAGTTTCATCAATCAATATGATGTCATCTACAAATAGCATACACCATGGAACCTCCTCTTGAATAGACCATGTTAGCTAATCCATCACCAAGGCAAATAGAAAAAGGCTCAACGCAGATCCTTGATAAAGTCTAATCTCAATAGAAAAATACTCTGATTCTCCTCCCACCGTTCTTACTCAAGTTTTGGCTCTATCATACATGTCTTTTATCACTCTAATATACATCATTGGAACACCTTTCACCTTTAGACACCTCCATAGGACATCCCTCGGAACCTTCTCATAGGCCTTCTCGAGATCAATGAACACCATATGAAGGTCCTTTTTTCTTTCCCTATACTTCTCCACTAATCTCTGAACAAGATGAATTGCTTCAGTAGTTGACCGCCCGAGCATGAATTCAAACTGATTTTCTGAAATAGACACTCCTTTTCTCACCCTTATCTTTACCACTCTCTCTCATACCTTCATAGTGTGGTTTAACAACGTGATGCCCTTGTAATTGTTATAGTTTTGAATATCACCCTTGTTCTTGTGCAATGGAACCACTGTACTCCTCCTCCATTCATCGGGCATCTTGGCAGTCTTCATAATAGCATTGAACAGTCTATTTAACCACTTTATGTCATCTTTGACCATGTTCTTCTAAAACTCTACCGGAATCTAATCGAGTCTGATCATCCTCCCTCTCTTCATCCTAATATTTATTTTAATATTCTTAAAATTATAATTTAATTTAAAACTTAAAAAAAATATACTAGTATGTGGGTTGATTGAACAAGGCCTATGGTCTGCGTACAATTGGATTGGGCTAGCTATTTTTTAGCCCGTAAAAAAAGAGGCTAGCCCCGCCTAACTTGTCAAATTTCAAAACTTGTATGGGCTAGTCCAGATGGGATGGGCCAGCCTGTATTGATAGCTCTAATCTTGATAATATTAATAAATATGCAAGTTGATGTGATATTAAATGCCTTAGATAAATTGTTCAATCATTGCTTACGAGAACAAAGATTCATGGTCTGAGATATGATTAATTATATAAAAGGTATGTATCAGACTAATAAATTATGATCAATTTTTCTCTTTATGGATTTATGGTCAAGGATCATCTAGTTTTCATCTTATAATTTTGATGTGTGGTATATGAAAATAAATATACCATGATGTACAAAGATGGATTCTCCAAAATAGAATAAGACATATGTTAGTTTGTCTGACAGTAGTGGGATATCATAAGTTCTCGTAATTGATTTATGGTCAAGGATCATCTAGTTTTCATCTTATCATTTTGATGTGTGGTATATGAACAATAAATATATCATGATGTACAAAGATGGATTCTCCGAAGTAGAATGAGATATATGTTAGTTTGTCTGACATTAGAGGGATATCATAAGCAATCAAGAGTTGAAAATGCTCCAGTGAATGTCCATAAAAGACAGAATCTATGACATGCATGAAGCATGATAGATCAATCAATTTCAAATAAAATATTTTTTAAAAAATAGAAAGAAGCAAATGATCATAACCAGGAGGCAATATGCTCTTAAAGATTCTACAATATGCTATTAAAGATTCTACAATACAACACTTTAAGAAATCTCAAGAGAGGAGTAGGTAACTGAAACAATGAAGTGATGCGATCTCAATAGTTATGTCGCATTGCGAACCAACAAAAATAATATATTCTTGATGATATCTTTGGTACAATATAACACAATATTGCAAAAGATTATGATGATCTGAATTCTATGGATTATTAAAGCATGTTCTAATTATCAAGTAAAATGATGCATCTTGGTAAGCACAAAACTTATTTGACTTGTAGTCTAGACAGTAGAAGATGTTATGCACTTAATCTTCGATGTTGTCACTTGACAAAATTGATATAAAAATATTTGAAGGATTTACAACGCATGAAAAATACACAAGTTACGTTCTTAAAAGGCTTGTTTATAGTCCTCCTATGGATTCACTTAATCAAGAGTCTTTCATATTGTTATGGAAGTTGATGACTTGAATTGAAACTCTTAGAGAGTTTTCAAAAAGCAATATATTATTTGCTAATTAAAGAAGATGAAATGAGAAACTTGTAAAATTCTTTGATCCTAAAATAATGATTCATAAAAGGGAGATAGAATGAAACACATTTCGTCAAAACTTTTATACACATGAGCTTCCAAAAATGGTGATATCAATGTGCAATAGATTTCTTCAAGTATTAATATGGCTGATTTATTCACTAAGCCTCTACTAACTATAATTT
Source organism: Solanum virginianum (assembly GCA_000787875.1). Classification (NCBI taxonomy): domain Eukaryota; kingdom Viridiplantae; phylum Streptophyta; class Magnoliopsida; order Solanales; family Solanaceae; genus Solanum; species Solanum virginianum. Next base: position 5,053 of record DF364488.1, on the reverse strand, counting down.
TCTAGAAGTTGGTGTACAAGTTTGGGATGCACAATTTCAAGTCATTGGATTGATATTCTCATTAGGGGAAGTTAATACACGATGCATTCTTTTTTCCTTATAAGATTTTGTCCCATTGAATTTTCTTTGTAAGATTTTTAATGAAGCATCCAAAATACATATTATTATACATGTGTACTCTTTTTTCTTCACTAGAAAAATTTTTTCCACTGTATTTTATCTAGTAAGATTTTAGTAAAGCACATAATCTATCAAATAGAAGGGGGAGTGTTATAAACATATGTGTTTTATAGTGGATGTCTATTATATAGGTCGCTTTGGAGACAACTTTGGAGCCTCTAACTTAGAGAACAAGTCAGTTTTTCCCTATAAATAAATGATTTTCCTTCGTATAATATATATTTGAATATCCCTCTATACCTGAATAGAGGAATAAGAAGTTTCTCCTTACTTTATTCTTTGTATTGTTTTATATAGTGTCACAATAAATTACATTTCGATTGAAGTTGCTAATACTTAAAAACTAGACTTAGTGACTTTACACGTGTGATTATGGAACAGGTTCTTCATGCTAGTTTTCAGTATTACATGCATGTCGATTTTCTGTCAGAACTCTCACAAATATTGCTTTTGCTTATCTAATTGTGTTTTAAATTTTCTTTTAACGTAAATGCATGTCTCATGAAAGAAGACCTTGTACATTTGTAACTCTTCTGTGCCTCCCATTTACTAAGAACTCTTGCTTAACAAGAACTCCAATATCGTCAGGATACTCAAATTCCCATATGTGCTTTGTGCGGATTTTCGATCTTCTTTATTTTATTTAAGGAATTGTAACATGAATTAGATTTTAAATATTGAAACATGTAACACCTACATATAGCATGAATTTATTCCATCATTTTATTGATCATCAAAGTAATCTGAATTCAACAATGAGCTTATAAACATTCTCCGTCCATTAAAACATAAAGTTAATGCATGATTCTCTTGCCTTTATGATTTGACCTATAATAGTTAAAGGAAGAACATAGTGAATATATCAATGAAAAAATTAGCAATTTGTTTGAATAGATGCACATTAAAGTTTAAGATGAACCTTATTATATTAATAAACTGAGTTTTATCAAGTTGCAAAAAATACTAAAAGTTGTACTAATATTAATTTAGGACTCAAAATGACAAAGAGTTGACATATAATTGATACGGTGCGGGGTACTTCAATTTCTCCTAAAAGAAACACTACGACTTATGTGTTCCCCAACTGCTAGGCGGCGAACGACAATACAACACAATTGATAGGGCGGCTCAAGTACATTAATATAATGACCTAAGGTCAAAATAAAATGAGAAGTTTTAAAATCAAATAAAAAAAATTATATATATTTTTATTTGAAATCTATTCTTCTAGCTTTTTGAGCAAAGTTTTTTCAAATGTTTTTTTTTGTAATTAATTTCTACTAATATAATTAGGGATCGTTTGGTAGTTAATTAGAATTATGTAAATATTAATAATGTAGTTATTAGTTATATAGATGTTGATAATGTGGATATTAATTATGTGAATATTAGTTTTTCCACCTTCTATTAGACATAAGATGATACACTTATTCTGTTGTAATTTATACATATGTTAATTATCTGAGTTTAAGATTATACACTTATTCTGTTGTAATTTATACATATATTAATTATGTGAGTTTATAAGTTGCTAGTCAAGTATCAAATTAATTATATACCTAAATAGTTTACTTGTAAGGCCTTCAAATTTGAGGGTAGTTATTATGTCTATGTTATTGCAAGTTTGATATACCCCGTAGTAACTTGATTCAATATTTCTTCTCACCCAATCATCCCCAATTTGTCGTCGCTCTCATTAAGTTGTTATGAGCACTTATATGTGCAAAGGATAAGGGCAATATGTCGATTCATACCTATTTTCAAGAGAATAAGGGCAGTATCTCGTTCCATACCTATTTTCAAGAGTTATTTGAGCACGTCCAAGGATACATACATATCAAATTACTCGTTACGAATCTCTTTTACTTTTTTTAATGGTTAATTAATAGTTTTATGTTTATTTTTAATTTAGTAATCAAAATCTTTTTGTCTTTAGGGTTTTTTACGGTGAGATGAACCGTTGTGTATACATTCATATGCAGCACGATGATCTTAAATACTTTGATTATGTGTTAGATACAACTTACCAAAAATTGGTTGGGATACCATCCGTTAAATTGATGGATATATTGAGGCGTTATGACAACAACAAAGGTATTAATAGCCCTCTCAAACATAAATATTTTCAACTTTTTTATTCGTATTTAAGTATCGAGTTGGGGATATATTTGAGTGTATTGTAAAATCTTTTTGAAACACAAATTTAAAAATGAATTCGTAATTTTCAAGGCCAGATATTACTTAATTCTTAATTAAAAAATAAAAATTACTTTGAAAATTAAATAAAATAAATATTTTATAACCAGGAATAAGAAGTTTCTCCTTACTTTATTCTTTGTATTGTTTTATATAGTGTCACAATAAATTACATTTCGATTGAAGTTGCTAATACTTAAAAACTAGACTTAGTGACTTTACACGTGTGATTATGGAACAGGTTCTTCATGTAATGTAGAAATATCTGACATATTTATAATAGTAAAAATTACTCCTAGTTAATAAGATGTATTTTTCGTTTTCAATACATTACTTCAGATGTTATGATAAAAAATTTATTTATTAATATGAAGATTTGGATAGGTTAGTATAAACTTCTAAAATATAAAAATGATAGAATGTAAAAGAAAATGTCANTATATATATATATATATATATATATATATATATATATTACCTCTACTTTAACATTTTCCTCCCACAAAAGGATAAATTATTAAAGACATTTTTGTCATTAATATGACTTAAAAAATTAAGTGTGTAAAAATATTTTCAAGGTTTTTTTTTTGTTTGCGTTTGACGAATACTCATGTGATAAAGTTGACTTTAATTTTCGTGTAGTTAACCTTCTTATTATTAACATGTGTTCTATATAGCATAAAAATAACATAAAGCTTTAGGATGACAATTTCTTATTGACAAACACAACATAAATTTTTAATTGTTATAAAAAATGATACGGTTAAATATATGTAATTATTTCTAAAAGTCTAATATTAGGAATAAATTTTTTTTTAAACAATTGTCGGGTTCTATTAGTAGGTTTGTTCTTACTAAAAAGAATAAATTGATATTGGATGTTGCTTACTCTCTCCAAGCATGAGTGCTACTTCTGTCTTCCCTTCTTTGTGTGATACTTTTTTACGATCTTTGAATTAGAAGCATAAAATTAATTTGTTAGGAGAAAATTCAAGTATGTATAGTTATTTAAAAATTAAATAATTATTTGTAGTAATGTAGATATTTCAATAATAAATATCATTAATCCAAATTTGATATAAAAAATAATGCATTACCGCCAACTCTTTTTCTCTTTTTTTTTTTTTTTGAAAATATAGAGTTCATGAATTATGCCATGAAAACTGCAAAATAAACTAAAATCACATTATTAAAAATAAAGGATGTAGATAAATAAATACAAAATACGAACATGAAAAAAAAATTAAAGAACGTGAGATAGAGGTAAAAATTTAAAAAGAAAAATACTACAAATTATATGTAAAATAACAATATAATCCTATTCAACTCTTTATTTATTTATAAACGTCTTATATATAGGGACTGGCACCCGTTTGGGGCGCCCAAATCACATTACCAAAACAGATTCCAAAATAAAATACTACTCATTTTTAAAAGTTTTGGCAGAGTTTCCTCTGTTTTACTGACTAGCCACCTGAAATAGAAAAGTCTCAGCGAACCAACAGATGTAGCATAAGCATAGATATGTATATATGCGGGCCGACAAGGTCACCGCTGCGATTCTGCCGCCTAATAAACACAACATATATATACAGAATATCCAAACATGTGGCTAAGTCCTACATACACAACATATGAATAGAATACACAGAGTTCCTGATAGGACCCATACTCACAGACTGTCCACAGAACTCTAATACAGACAAACTGAATCATAAGACAGGATAGGACCCCCGTCATAACTCAAAATGTAGATAATACAAAGTAAGTGTACCGAAAGTAGCTTCGAAGTAAAAGATCTCTTCAACCTGCAACCGAGGGCCTAAGCTGGAGGCCTGCTATCCTGTATGACTGAACCTGCGGGCATGAAGCGCAGCCCCCGATG
>DF364491.1:18166-29887 GCA_000787875.1 Solanum virginianum | reverse complement strand
TTTGTAAAAATAGTAGCTAGTTGGTTTTCCATTCTGCAATGTACCAAATTCACTAGACCATCCTTTTGCATTTCTCTAAGAAAATATAGCTTCACATTGAAGTGCTTGGCCTTTCTATGAAATACTAGATTGTGTGAGAAATAGCAATGGCAGCTTGGTTGGAACAAATATCTTAGTGCTTCCCTTCGTATCCAAACTAAGATTGCAACAGATTTTCCTTATCCATAAAGCTTGATTGACTGCAGCTGTCGCAACAATGAATTTTGCCTCTGCAGTTGGTTGAGCAACAATCTCTTGTTTTTTCAAACACCAAGAAAAACATCCTGCACCAAAATAAAATAGTATCCTAAAGTACTTTTCATATCATCAACAAAACCACCCTAATCATCGTCAGAAAATCCTTGAAGTTTGAAATTCTGACACTTACTAAATTTGACTCCATAATCTATTGTGCCTTTGACATATTTGAGCACTCTTTTTGTAGCTTTCATATGCAATTCACTTGGAGAATTCAAAAAACAGGATATTACACTTACAACATACAATATATTTGGCCTTGTTGCTGTAAGATACATCAAGCATCCTATCAAAGCTTTTGTAATTTCCTTCCAGTACTCGTTCAGCACCATCATCCTTCATTAGCTTCTCCCTTTGATTCATAGGCGTGCTCATACTCTTGCATTCTTCCATTCCAAATCTTTTTAGAATCTCGTTCATGTATTTCTTTTGACAAACGAACACTTCATTCTGAGTTTGCTTAAGTTCCATTCCCAGAAAGTAAGTCATCTCTCCAAGATCGGTAATCTCAAAGACTTTCGTCATCTCCTCCTTGAATTCTTCAATCAATGCTATATTATTTCTTGTCACAAGTAAATCATCAACATACATAGAAATAATAGTAATGTTAGAGCTAACTTTCTTGATGTAAAGAGTTGATTCACTTTGCAAAAAGTTGCCTATCCATTAACATTTGTAGCACAATTCTCAAGTGATCCATGTGTTCTTCCTCATTACAGGAGTAAACCAAAATGTTTTCTATGAAGATCACCACAAACATGTCTAGGTAGGGTTTGAGCACTCGATTCATTAGGTCCATGAAGACTGCCGGAGCATTAGTCAACCCAAACGACATAACTAAGAATTCAAAATGGCCATACTTTGTTCGAAATGCCATTTTCAGAATATCACACTCCTTTACCTTTAGTTGATGATAGCCGGACAGGAGATCTATTTTAGAGAAGTGGCTTGCCCTTTGCAATTTGTCAAACAAATCATCTATTCGCAGAATGTGATACTTGTTCTTTATGATACCCTTATTCAATTGCCTGTAGTCTATACACATTCAAAGTGTCCCATCTATTTTCCTAACAAACAACATGGGTGCACCCCATGGTGACATGCTTGGCCTAATAAACGTCTTTTCGAATAAGTCTTTCAATTGCTCCTTTAGCTACTTAAGTTCCACCGGGGCCAGATACCCCTTAGCAATCAGCTTTTGGGCTTTGAGACATGAAATGAACCGACCCTTAAACACCGAATCCCTACTTTTCCATTCAAGAATTGGATCATTAGGAAATTGAAACTTGACTTTACGGGTTCTACAATTAATAGATGCATAAGATCCGTGCAACCAATCCATACCAAGAATGATGTCAAAATCAACCATATCAAGTTCAATAAGATCATAAGGAATAACTTTATGCAAGACCGACACGAGACAATTTCGATACACTCTTTTGGTCAAAACCAACTCACCAACGGGAGTATAAACCAAACCAAAAAGGGCTTTAACAAAATTTTGGGACACATATCAAACTTTGTAGCTATAGAGGGAGTAACAAACGACAAGTTGGCACTCAGATCAAGCATTGCATATACATCAAAGTTAAAGACCCGCAACATACCCTAACAACGTCGGGGACTCCCCCACATAGAATCGGTTGTTGCATTGAGCACCACCTTGTTTAGTTTAAGTAGCTGGACCTTGAGGATGGCCTTCCTTACCTTTATTTGCAACACTTGGGCATTCAAAGAGTTTGTGGCACATCTTACCACATCCATAACAAGATCTCGTTCCAACCAAACATGTGTCCACTTGATTTCTCTCACACTTTGGACATTTGAGAAAAATAGGTCCACCACCACGTTGAGCTTTAGGGTATGACACCCTATCCTTATCAGACTTTTGATTGGAAGCTTGAAATGATCCTTGGCCTTGTTGAAAGCTACTATTACCACCACCAGATTTGGAATTGGGGAACCCTCCTTCAAATCAAGCCCACTTGGACTCCCTCACCCTTCTTTCCTTAAGCTTCTCACCCTCAATTTGCTTGGCATATATCATGAGTCAAGAAATATCCATCTCCTTAACAAGCATGGTTGTTCGGCATTCCTTCACCACTAAATCAGACATTCCCAAAATAAACTTGCTCATTCTAGCCCAGGAATTGACTTCCAAGGAGGGAGCATACTTAGATAGCTTTGTGAACTTGATGAGGGCATACTCCCTCACACTCATGCTCCCTTGCTTGAGGTTAATGAACTCCATCATCTTTGCTTCCCTTAGCTCAAGTGGGAAGAAGCGATCAAGAAAAGCAATTTGAATATTTCCCAACCAATAGGTCCTTTATCCATCCTCTCGGCCTTCCATTGAGTGTACCACATTTCAGCAACACTTTTGAGTTGGTAAGCCGCCAACTCTACCTTCTTTTCCAATGGAACCCCCATAATAGCCACCACTTTGTACACCTCATCAATGAACTCTTGTGGATCTTCGTCCACCTTAGAACCATGGAACTTGAAAGGGTTCATTCTAGCAAAGTCCCTCACTCTAGAAGTCGGTGTGGGCATAATAGGAGGAGCAACAACACCTTGATTGGCTTGGTTGGTCATAGCTTGAGCCAACATAGTAATATCGGGTCGGAACTCCCCATTTGCTATTTGCTCGCTAAGGAATCATGAGGAGCTTGAGGGACCGAAGGATCTTGGTTCTCATTGGCATTGACTCCCCTTTGCATAGGCTCCCTTTTTTGAGGCATTCTCTGAAAATCACGACAATCGTTAAAGTGTGAAGTCTTAAGGCACACTACATGGCACGACATAGATCATGAAAGAAGTGAAGATTCCTAAAACGCCTCATAGCCTCCTACTCATAGATGTGGCGTACTTCACACCGATGAATAAGACTTTACTTGACGCGGCATGTTGGACTCTCTAAGACACTTCAAAAACTCGTGATCTGGTATCAAGTATATCATGACCCAAGTTAGGCCGTAGGTGTGACATGGCGATTGAGATTCTTGAGGAAAATCCAACCTAGCCTTCTTAGCATATCATAAGTGTTCATAGATAATGAAACAAATAGATAATAAAGCAGGATATCAAGAAATAAATGTCGAAAGCTTAATACCACAAGAGAAGGAACTAGACATCATAGACACCATACATGATGTCCCTAGCTCATCCTCAAAGAAAAGTACTAGAAGTAGTCTTAAGTTTCAACTCAAACTAAAGTAATGAAAGAAGAGTAAACACGGTTTGCCCTCGAAGCATGTGTACTCTTCAATAGTCTTCAAGATGCAAGCTGGATCTAGCCACGAAAATAAGGAGTAGGATTGTCGCTCGCCTCTACATTGTGATATAATGTAGCCAAAAAGTATGTGTTAGTACATTAGAATGTACCTAGGGGTTGTTTGGTAGAGTGTATAAAAATACCGCTAAATAGAGTGCATTAATAATGCTTGCATTAGTAATGCATGTATCAGTTATACTTATATTAATTATACGTAGAATATTTTTATGCATTGCATAAAAAAAATTATTACAAATATACCCTCCACAATTATGGTCAAAAAAGATGTTTGAGTGGCAGTTGAGTCTTTAATCATGCTAATGCATGCACTAAAAACATTGCATTACTAATACCTAGAAATGGTATTAGTAATGCACACCTTAATGCACAATAGAGTGTATAATTAATGCTTGCATTAGTTATACATAATATAAAAAAGTGTACCAAACAATATATTACTAATACAAAGAGTTAATGTATGCATTTTTTTTGCCAATGCACTCTACCAAACGTCCCTGAAGTATGTAGGCTGTGCAATGTAAGAAAATCATGTGGTGCAAGGACAAAGTAAAGAGCATGATATAACATGAAAGGTAAAAGCATAAGTAAAGGTAAAATGGTCAATGCACAAATCAAGCATAGGTAAGATCATATAAAGTGTCATAAGCTACTTACATATGTGGGATGAAATCGTAACAGACAATAAAACCATATGATCTATAACATGGAATCCCAATGTCTACCCGTACATTGGAGAAAGACAACCTATTTGCCAAGGAAGGACTCTACCTCGCTAAGCGAGTGTCATAATCATAATGCTATATGTGGATTCACTAGCTAGACCATATTCTCAACATAATTCTATGGTGGCATGTAGTTATGAGACTAGAAGCTTTATATAAGGTCCTCGTAGGTCGAGCCCCCACCTCAAAGCCTCATTCAGTGCTAAGTCAAGTCCCATGAAATACGTATCATAAGCATAAATCATACTTGTCATAATTCATAAGCTTGTCATGGTGGAAAGGTAAATCAAGTGGACCAGTCCAATTCATAAAAATCATATTTATAGAATAAATCATTTTCATGTAACATATGTAATGCTGGTGTAGGCCTTCCATCATTATAATTCATATCTTAACTTTGACTAAATTGGGATCTTAAGTCACTATTTAGGCCTTAAGTCACCCTATTTCATAAACCTGCTTGAACACTTGAATTTATATAATCATGATTTGTAAGCAAAAATTATGAAGTATCGGTTCACATGAAATAAGCTTGAAATCATGCAATCGAATGCAAATCATGCATAATCAAGTAGAATTGAATCAATCTAAAATCATAATTGAAGAATCCATAGTCAAATCTATGAACCCTAAATAACATGAGATTGAATTTACTTTGTAAACCATAGGAAACATGCAATTAACCACAATTCATGCATAGTTAGAAATCATGAGATAAATCAAAATTCATGGAATTGGAGTTGAAAACACAAAATCCTTAAACTACCTTCATTGAGAATGAATGAAAAAGGAAGAATTAGTTGGGCTCCATGGGTGTAAGATACATATGGATGAAGATCCACATACCTTACATGAAATTAATGGAGGAACTGGAATTGAAGTGATGGGGCTTGAAAACCCTTGCTTGAAGTCTTCTATGGAGCTTGATAGATGAGAGACTTGGGAGAATTTGACTGTTTTGGGGTTAGGATGAGAATGAGGTGAATATGACTTGGATTGGCATGGTTATGGTAGCTATAGTGTTAAAGCGACGTAGTCTAGGGCTTAAGGTAGGAAGAAAAGACCAACAAGCTCTTCACTAAAAACTGGTCAGAAGAAATCATGAGAGAGAGACCTCCGGCTCGTAGACCCTTAAACGATGCGTCGAATGGGCTTCGTGAAAGTCAGACAAATTTTCCAGGTTCTGACGTTGATCCACGAGGCCAGGTCTACGGCCCGTATGACCTTCTATGATTCGTGGTTACCTTTCGTGTTTACTGGGCCAAAATCCTGCTTTCTGAATCTCAAGCCATGAAACTAATGTATGGTTTCGTGCTGTCTTTTACAGTCTGTAGATACCGTCGTAGAAGCAATCCATACCTAGGCAAATTTTCCATATCACACTGCCCAAACCACGAGCCTTATCTACGGCTCGTAGTATGGCCTCGTACTTAACCCCTTATACTTGGAAAATTTTCCACCTCAACTGTCCCATCTACGATCCCATATTACAACCCGTAAACTTATCCATGACCTGTCATGAATTTCGTAACTTTTCCAGTTTCCCAAAAATTTTTCCAAGGCACTGGCCCATTTACGACAGGCCTTCTACAACCTGTGGTTCCATCTAGGGGCCATAGTTGGCCCTTGTAGAACCTGACAGTGTCCAGTTTCCTGCAAGTTTTTCCTTGTTCCGACCTTCCAACTTACGGGGTATTACATGTAGACTCTAGAAATTCATTTTCTAGCTATTAAGTCGTTGTTTCTTATTCTTTGAGCTAGTATTCGAGCATGTGCTTCACACGTGTAAACGAAGTTAATTAATTATTTTTTTTGTTGAATATTACAATTTAATAATTTTTATTAAAATGCAGTTTAAAATTTATATGAAGAGCAAGTCAATTCCATCGAACTCGATTCCTATTCATTATAAGTTTTCTTTTCAACTCTTATATACAAAGTTTAGAATTGATCAACGAAAAGGGACATCATGTGCACTTCTAATGAAGTTGTCAATTGTCATTTCGAATCGTGAATCAACATGATTAATACTCCTAAAAAAGGGTTCATGTTTGCTAAAACAGTTCCTCCTTAAGGTATGTTGATCTTGAATTAACCAATTTGCAAGGGGTTCATAGAGAGCTTGTTCCTTCAGCCAAACTTGAAAAATCTCAAATTGGGTCGGAATGATTGTCTCAAAGGAGTTTTACCAAAGATCCACCCGAGCAACACTTTGTTGGAGTTGGATATTTCATACACAGGAATCTCTGGTGAGCTGCCTCATTCAATTGGCACATTGAGTTTCTTGAATTTGTTGAACCTCCATGGATGTCAATTCTCTGGTTCCATTCCTTATTCCGTTGACAACCTGAAACAAATTAGGCTATTAGATTTAGGTGATAATCGTTTCACTGGCCATATTCGTTCCACAATATCTAAATTGAAGAAGCTCAAAACCTTAGATCTTTCATCCAACTCCATTGTCGACAACAACCACTCGAGTACGACTCAAGTTACTGTTATTTAATGTTGTACAGACACTAACATACATATACTGTCTACTCTATTTCTACCCATGAAGAATGGGTTTAGGCGTTTCCCTTTGTCGGCAACAACCACTCGAGTACGACTCAAGTTACTGTTATTTAATGTTGTACAGACACTAACATACATATACTGTCTACTCTATTTCTACCCATGAAGAATGGGTTTAGGCGTTTCCCTTTGTCGGCAACAACCACTCGAGCACGACTCACGTTACTATTATTTTTTAAAACGTTGAACAGGCACTAACTTACATATACAGTCTACTCTGTTTCTACCCATCAAGCAATAAGCAGTAATAAATGGACTACTGCAGGCACCGGTTAACATTATTTGCCTTTACAATTTAAATCTCCCATATTCCCTTAACTTTGCATAACACCAACCTGCCACCACTTCGATGAAGGAGAATGACTCAAATCCATTGCTGTATAAAGTGTATGGGGAGATTGTAAAGTAAAATAGTGTTAAGACGTTAGTTCAAGCATATGTAAGCATAATTGAATGCAGGTGGGGAAGTATGAATTAACATGAGAACTTACAAGACGTCAGTAGGAGCAGCAAGTAATGAGAGCGTAACCCAATCTGTAAATGTGATTCGCAGAAAATAAGCTGCATAAAAAGGGGAAAAGTCGAAGACGGGAAGGAAGAAGGCAGAGGTGAATGGCCCTGCGTTTGTGAGTGAATAAGCATGGGAAAAAGCAAACGAGAAAAGTGAATACATGTTCGTATAGAGTGCAGATTGTAGGTATATCATGGGGAAGAAAATATCCGTTGGTTGTTATATAGAGTGGGGGAAAGCGGTCGTGCCCGTTCGTTCAATCCAAAAAAGCGAGACAGAAGATGTTTGGGAAGGGCAGGGCAGGGTTGCGAAGAAGAGCAGCTTAACGCTTGCATGTATTCCATGCTAATTAATCAGTTAAAAAAATTATATAATGATATATATAATAGTAAATATGTCTAAAATAAACTGAGGATCACCTAAATGAGTGCCCCTGTACATGTTATCTTGTTGGTAACAGTTCATGTGGCATTTGTTCCATACTATTAACGGTAATATTTAGTGTGTTTTTTAGTTAAAGTGAGAATGGCAAGTTGGAAACAAACTAAGCAAGACAAAGAAGATGCGCAGAGGATGTCAATGCATTTTTTTAAGCAGTTCGGCTGTTAAGCAAATTGGAGGAGACATGGGGGATGTTGGCGAGGCAAATTTTCTGAGCAGTGGGGTTGTTAAATTAGGGTGTTTGAGCGTTGATGGGGGATGTATCCTAATTGGCTATAAGATAAGTGATTGAACAGTTGTAATGCATACAGAAACAGGAGAAAATAGTATTTATGTGGAAGCTTACAAAGCATTAGGTGGTGGCGAGGAATTTCGCAAAAGCATATGCCAATGTTTGGTGAATGTGAAAAATTTGCATACAAAGGGAAAACCAATATCAAAATGTAGAAGAAGGTTTGCAATAACAGGGCATACCTATTTGTTTTTTTGCACGGCTGTTCTTTCTAAATTTTTGATGTGGAACTACGTTTGAAGTGCGATCGTATTAAAGAGAGAAAAGCAAGAAATTGTATCTGTTAGGATTAGATGGATGTTGCATCTGTTCAGAACGTGAGTTGATAGGGATGACTATTTGCGTAGGACGCATATGTTGCAGAAGTAGGAGCTTGTGCGTTCTGTGAAGATTTTAAAGAGAGAAGCGAGGAGTTGCATCGTTTGAGAGGGATGTTGGTGGCTGTCCAGAAAAGCAGCGTTGGATTTGCCTAATCTTGCGAAGGAGTTTGTTGAGCGGCGTTGGTTTAATTTAGTTTTTTTAAGTTAGGGGTATTTTAGTAATTTAACTTTCAAATTTTTGAGTTCATGCTTTTATGGTAATGTAGATAATTGAGGTTTAAACTTAACTGGTTTTATTTTTAACTTTTTATTATGCCTGAATGTATTGTTTGTATTTTGTGAGTCTTTTCCTCTTGGGAAGAAAAAAACTTTCAGTAGCTTTCTGAATGTGCCAGGATTTGTGAAAGAACTAGATTAATTACAGACATTTTGAAACATGTTGACTGCATGTTGCTGTCAGATAATATTTCTGCTCATTACTCCATTCTATTTTGTTTAACCTAACAGTCAAACATATTTTCTTTGAATTTGTTCTTTGTCATTCCTTTTAGCAAATATTCATAGTTAATAGCATTTTCTGGTAGTTTCTAGACCAAAAACGTATTTGCAAAATTAATGTCCAATTTAAACTGAAAATTGATCAAATCTATCTTTGTGAACATGAATAAGGTATTCTGGCAGTAGTTATCAGATATTGATTTTCTGGTTTCTTCTCCCTCACAACGCTTTTCTGTATAACCTTTATTACCTTATGAATATATCAAAACTGAGCTGTCCTCAATTGTGTTTATTTTTTCCTGTCCTGCATTCAGTATCCAGTTATACCACCTATACCCTCACAAACTGTCTAAAACTTGGGGCTGATGTCCCCTATCTCCTTAGGAAAAGCATGAATACACTTCAGTATCCAGTTATCTCACTGATCAATTTTCTAATTCTTTGTAGCATTATTCTTCTGCATGGACCTCCAGGAACAGGAAAGACATCTTTATGCAAAGCATTAGCACAAAAACTTTCCATACGTTTTAGCTTTAGGTTTGTACAAATCTAGTATTTTACTGGATGTCCCAGCACTTGGATGCTATGCTGACCTCTTTTTCCTGTTGAAAAATACTGTTGTAAATCAGATACCCTCGAAGCCAATTGGTCGAAGTCAATGCACATTCACTGTTCAGTAAATGGTTTTCTGAAAGTGGCAAGCTGGTATGTTTCACAGTACACTTTGAGATAACTATTCAGCTCGTGTAGTCAATGTTCTGATTAAATAATGAACTACTTTTGTGAGTAGATATGTTCATGATATCATGCTTGACAATTCTCTACATTAATAATTCAAGCTGGACTTGGAGATGAAATTGAAATCCACACTTTGAACTACACAATTTAAAACTAATTTAGTTTGTTGGAAAGGGATATCGTGCTGGGGATTGGAGATACTGGTTTAGGCATAGATCATACTAATCAGAATTTCCATTACTTGATTATGATAAGATTTCTCAATTACATTCATTCATGAAGAATTCCAAAGCCTTTTCGACATCATAGTCCAAGGAAGCAATTGCCAAACTGTAGAAGTTACAAACCATAAGTCTTGACACTGCTGAAACCAAGAGTAAGATATTCCTTATTTTGGCTCGTATCTTTAATGCTATTTTCTGCCACTTGGCAGCGCCTGAGTCCATGGAGGACTACCAATGTGAAGAGCATACTGCTAGAGTTTGGAAATGTTGGTTTAAGAGATTGGATATTTGAGGATTTTGTTTTGATGCTTGAAATGATAGGATTCCTTTTCAAATTTGAACTCCACCATAGGATATGTTAATTCATTGTTAATTTGACCTCAGGGTTTGAATTATACATTTCACGTTCATACTCTCTAATGATGCTTGAATAATTGAGTCTACATGTGTAATTGGTGAGAATCAACAGTGGTCAAGATTGTTGATAGTTTAACAGACAAACATAAGTGCCAAGCTGACGGTAGAGCTAGGGGACCTTCCCATATTAGTTATGTGGGTGATTATCATGTAGGAATTGTCTATACAATGAATGATAATGAAGGCATTGTTATGGGATGAATAATGTTGTAGAGATTTTTATGTAGTTGTCAAAATAACGTACGGATAGCTACCTAAGGTACTTACTTTTAGGGCATTTTAATTTTAAATTCTTTTAGCCTCATATTGCTAAGACATGTATTTTTATTTCACATTCTATCCCAGATAAACTTATGTGTAAATTCCTAAACCGAATGCGGGCAAAAACCACCAAACTAATATTACATTAGTTAATCACAAAATTCATTTTCTTATAACCAACTAAATGCTTCATTTGTCATGTAACGGTTATTTTTCTTGGTCCCTCCAACCAAACGACTTCTAAATATTAAAGTTTTCAGATTAAGCTGCATGTCTGAACTAATTGTCTTGGTCATACTTGTCTTCCATGGGCTGCATATTGACCAATATTGTCAAGCAATTAGTTATGCCAGTCAAGGTGTCTCTGATCAGTGTCTTGGAAAGCGAGAAGCAGAGAAAAGCAACGTGGGTTCGCTTCACAGAAGCGAGAAGTGTGAAGAGAAGTGCACGTTTTTTCCAAATAAAGTAGTATTTGGTATAAAAATAAAAAATATTAAATATGCCTAGATAAGTAATCAATAACTTATTAGAGATAACATATTAAGCAAAATTTTCAATTCTTAGATTAAAAAGTGAATAGATGGTCGATAATCCATAAAAGTCATAATATGTAAAATAAATGCATAACCGAATCCCAAAGGGAGATAAATCCTATTCTTCAACAAGGGTTCTACTTGGTCCTCATCCTCTTCATTATCAGAGGGCTCATCAACAAAGGTTCTACTTGAACTTGAAGTTGTAGCTACTCTTTCCTTGCCCCTTAAAGTGCTCCCTCTAAAACCATAAATATTCTCCTCAACACCACTTGCCATAGCAACACTACCATAAGTGAGTTTGTCTTCGTGATCTTGAGGTGCTCCAGCTAACCGTTCATTTGCATCATCAACACTATTCAATAAAATTGGATCAATGGTATTGCGAGCATTAACGACACACCAATGTTCTTTTATATTTGATGAACACTAATCATTGAGGCGTCTTAACTCAAGCCTATTTTTCCTCTTAGTTTGAACCTACACAGAAGTCGTAGAAAGTAATTAATAGGACTTAGGACAATTAAGATATTGGGTTTTGAGATGAGGGTTCCCAGTAAAACAACCTCTCTACTATTATTCTTCTGCATGGACCTCC